>JAUIMM010000255.1:21747500-21960000 GCA_031769625.1 Taudactylus pleione | reverse complement strand
GATGGAGCGCAGCAGCAGTCAGTGAGAGTCTGACAGACTCTCATTGGCTGCCACTCAAAACAAACACACAGCTGCCGGCGCTGGCGGCTGTGTGTTTGCCAGTCACTGTGTAGTGCTGACCGAACTCCGTCCAGTCAGTGCTACACGCGTGGTGCAGCTTTGTCACAAAGACAAAGACTGCCCGCGGCCCGTGGCCCGCATGGCGCTGCGGCCCGGGGGGCACATGGCACCCTGCTCCCCAGCCCAGCCCACCACTGCTTGAAACCCCAAAGTGATTCCAAACTGGTACTCAATTTGACTGGGAACCCTTAAGTTCGAGTGTGTTTGGTTCCCAGGAAAACAGAACCACTCATCTCTACTAAAAATGTTTACTTCTAAATTTATTAAAAAGTTTTATTTTTTCAATTTAGATTTTCTATTACACCAGTTCTATTAAACTCCATGCATAATGCCAGTGGCTCCAGTATGGAAATGAAAATGAGGTGCATAAGGGCAGGAGCAGTAGTAGTATGGGATCCCTCCCATCACCCCCAGCGGCAAGCGTCCTTTTGCGCATGGGCAGAAGGATGCCAGAGGGACTTCTGGGTGTTAAACCCAGAAGTCCCTCTGTCCGAAGCCAGCGCAAAGGACAGCTCTTATTGAGAGAGCTGTCCTTAGCGATATTCTAGGTACATACCACGGTTATTAATCGTGGTATGTACCCAAAGACAGGCAGATGCGATGCTTAGTACATTTCACCCAGAAAGCGGTAATGGGGCCTGGTCACAAGCTTACAAGTTTTTAGGAAATCCTCCAAAAACAAAAGTTTTCACTTTATTATTTTTCACAGAGCTTTTGATGCACGTCCATGACACTCCCATGACACTCTCACAAGCCACAGCTGTTTCATGTGCTCACATTGTTGGAAAGACAGATTTATCTGAGTTACGAATGACTAGGACGGAAAAACACAAAAATACATAGCACATGCACTGTATGCAAAAACCCACCATTTGCGTCATCACCCAGATCCATTAGACTCAGAATCAACCCCATACTGCACCCAAACCATTGTATCTGTTCCACACAAAACGCCACACAAACTTTCTGATCTTCTGGTTATAAAAAACAGGATTGTTGGAACATATAAAAGTCATAGTATTGCATACTTGCCTACTCTCCCCAACCTGTCAGGAGGCTCCTGAAAATAGGGTGGCATCCCAGCCACCCAGAGCAGTGGGCAAGTCTCCCGCAGCCGACCGCCACCTGCTCGCATGCCTCTGCATCTGTCACAACACCCACAACCACCCACTTATGGATCGCTTCGGGGGAAGGGATGATGTAATTCGCGCTGAATCGTTTTATTGTAGTCCGTCACCCTCTGCTTTACGATGACTGTGATCTCAGCACTGTATACACTGAATCACCCACCGATGCTGCTGCCATGCCCTCTGCTGTACCTACCTGACTGCCCCCTCCCGGAGTGGGCAGCCAGAAAGTTGGCAAGTATGTAGTGTTGCATTTGTGTTCTCTACATGTTCGAACTTACTAAGACTAAAATAATGAACAATCCTGCAGAAAATACTGTCTGTCTATGTGCATCTCTTACCAAACGAAATTGACCAGCCTAGTTGGTCTTTTTCTGTTACAGTTTAATAAACACTAGGGGTTGCCATTTTAAATAGCTCAACATGTACTTGTCACCTACTTTGGGCAGAAGCCTCATTTTCTTGGCTGAAACAAAATTCGTCAAATCAACTCACTAGGAATACTGAGAGACCTTCTAAATGCATTCTCATTGCCATAAAAAGGCTGCCTCTACCAGGGCCGTAACTAGGGTGGTGCAACATGTGCCATGGCACAGAGCACCACAGGGCAGGGGGTGGTGTTCGGGTCTGTACATTTTTAGTTTATAATCATTCTCACTTGTAGCTTTCTCTTCTTTTATCCCTGGCATCTCCTGGGCACCCCTATCTCCTCCCTGGCCGACTCCCCCTCCATCTGACCACCTCCCCAAGCACCTTCAGTCACATTCTCTTTTATTTAACACACACAGCTATTTGTCCCACAATTTCTGATGGCAGCCTTGGACACAGCCACCAATTCCGGCCCAGATGTTACTAGCACGGTTGAGTTCAGCTGCTGCCACAGCTACAAGTACCACTCTTTCTATATCTACAGTCGGTTATCTACATTGCCGGCTCCAGGCTTGTGCACAGCTGTTCTGATGGACAAATCCTGCAACAGGTGCACCTTCACCAGTGCTCTCCTACCTCTAGAGCTGGTGAGTTATACTGCATAAGTATTGTATCATCCCTGCAGCCAGTGGATTCACACTGTATTTGGCAGTGACACCTGGATAGCAGGGGTACAACGAAATCAGTACCCCTTCATCATCATACGGGACTAATAAGATTGGTCATGGCCCTTACCCATGATGCCATGCCCCTTTTTTCGGGTACGTGTCTTATGTCCTTATTTGAAAAATTTCTGGCCAGGGGCACCATAAAGTTACGACTCTGGCTTGTACTGTGCTTAGATAAGATGACAGGTATACTTTAACACAATGTGGCAGTGATGATGAAATATCTTTTGAAGTGACAATACAGATTTAATTATATGAGTATTTGATATTACTACATATTTTTAGTGGGGGATATAAAATTATATTGTGTGATTACACCAAGGAATACATTTTCGTCCAGTGCCTTGCACAATACATGTTCCCATTCGCAGCTGCAGAGCTTAAAAGACAATAAACTGATGACTGAATTTGTGTCTCTCAAATACCAAGAAATTTTCCATTTGGAATTCCCCATCAGGGAGTGCACGTCCAAGTGCAGTATGGTAATAGCATGCAGGTACAAGTTAAACTTGCCAAATTTTAGTTCTAAATAACAGGCAATGGTGCCAGATTGCAATTGGAGTTAAGTGCCATGGTGCTATGTGAAAGAACTGGAGGGTAAAAGTCCATACTGTACTTGCCTACTGTCCTGGAATATCTGTGAGACGTCTGAATTTCAGGGAGCTATCCTGGGCTCCCAAGAGATCAGGCTAGCCTGCTGCATCCGCCCAATTAATCGCCCCTGCTGCCCGACATTGAGCAGCATGAAGTGGGGCTGCAGTAACCCAATTCATTACATTATACTCTATGCACCACCTCCCAGAAACACACACATCTGCACTTGCTTCCTAGGATATCTCAAAGAGATTCGTAAATTATTAGTACAGTAAAGCTGGGTACACACCTAGCAGGTATATCTGCAGATCGAGTGATCTGCAGATATATCTGTAGATGATGGCCGTTCATACACACTGAACGACCATCATTTTCCAGGCAGCTGCAGGTTCTGCTGGCCGGTTGGCGTGTCGGGAACGTGTCTGCCCCCCTTCCCGCGGCTGCGCTGCATGTCTACAGGCGATCAGCTGATTGGCCGTACACACTTGCCGATGGACAGATTTATCTGCAGATATATCTGTCCACCGGCTGTGCAGCACCGCCAATGTGATATGTCTGTGAACGACGTTGTTCACAGACATATTGCTGGTACACTGCACACTGGCGAAAGAGCACTGGATATATTGGCCGATTAATTGATCGGCCAATATATCTGTCAGTGTTTACCCAGCTTAAGTATGAGAGAAGATACTTTTACAAGAAAAGGTGACAGAGTTCACACATTACTGTCCAATATATCAAAAAGTAAGTGTCAGTGTCCGGATCAAACCTGCTTCTTACACCTTGTTTCCATGAAATCTGGTAATAGGTGTTTCTTGGAACAATTAAAACAAATTGGATTTTAGACAAGTGCTTCAATTGCCTCTCAGATAATTCTGGCATTGCCTATGTTGCAATACCAATAAACACATTATAATGCATTATGTAATTAAACTGTAAAAACTTTTTTTTTTTAAAACTAATAATGTTTTACCCATTTGTTGAGCTGTATGCCAGTTGGAAAGGTGATGAAACAAAGTGTACCTAGTATCAGCACATTTACATCATTAAACTAAGGTAGAGATATTGTAGCAGGGATTTCGGAACAGCGATATCCATCACACTCATTGGCCAAGGGCCTAATGGATGTAGGCCCAAATCTGACACAGAATTATCTGAGCATATCAGCAGTTTTTTTCTATCTATAAACGGTCATATCCATTATACTCATGACATCTGTACTATGCAATAAGTTTAATCAAACTGCAACCAGCACTATACTTCTGAATAGATGATTAAACTCTAAGAGGGAGATGTATCAAACCATGGAGAGAGATACAATGGAGAAAGATAAAGTACCAACCAATCAGCTTCTGTCATATTTCAAACACAGCCTGTAAAATGACAATTCAAATTTGATTGATTGGTACTATCTCCTCTTTATCTCTCTCCAAGGTTTGATGCATCTCCCACTTTGCACACTATGATTTAGTAGTGTCAGTAAACTATACCCCTTTTACACCGACCTGAAAATCCCGGGTTGATGCATGTGAACGTGCATCAACCCGGGATTTTTGTCAGTGTAAACGGATCCAGCCGGGTCCAGGGACTCCGGGAACCAACTTGGGTGGCTTGCAGGGTTGGCCATGGGTCGTTCCCGTGTCACCCTGCAGTGTAAACGGCGCTCCACATGCTTGCCCAATTGGCCTGGTTCAGTGTCGCTTGGAGAATACATCATCTCCAAGCGTCCACTGCAGTGCAACGCTGGAAAAGCTGGGTCACTGCAGACCTAGCTCCGGTGTAGCTGGCTTCAGTGGCTCTTGGAGATGACATCATCACCAAGCATCACTGCAATGCCAGAAGGGTCGGGTCTCTGCAGACCCGGCTCTGGTGTGAACTATACCGACCCGGACTATGCCCATTTCTGCGGTGTAAAAGGGGCCAGTCCTTGGTGTGATCCGGGTTGGAAACGTGTTCCAAATGCTGGGTCAGACAAGGGACTTTGGTGTAAAAGGGGTATTAATTAAATGATAGCAAATAATCAGGCTGTAATTAGGAAAAAGGTAGTGCAAGGCGAAAAAGTAATCAGCTGGCTCCAAAGTTTGTTTTGATCTATAACCACATCAAACTTACACTGTAACAAACTGTTCCAAGTGGGGATAGATTTAAAAACCACCAATTAACAGAAAATCAACTAGGTCCCTTAGCATCCTGGTTAGCTAGCATGCCAGATAAGATCAAACAAAATAATAAATAGAATTAAAACAATACGTTTTTTATAGTGGCATCAATGAAAATTAAATTATAGGGGGAATTACAGGAAAAATGTGTTTTTATTTCTGTTTTTTTTTTTTTAAAATAGGTAATTTTCATTAATCATATTGACGAAATGTAACTGTTAAATTTGCTATTTAAAATGGTCATGAACTATTGTGTTTAGTTGAACCTGTAAACCTCTGTCTTAATGATTAATGATTAGCTTTCCAAATAACGTCATGTCCAGTTTCATTGCCCCCTGTTCTCTAAATTTATAGCACAAAGTTCAAATGTTTGTCATGTTTTCACAGTGCTGTCATTTGAAACAGTGTTTTCTTTTTCCTACTCCTAATATCACATAGAAATTATTGATGCAAATACCAGAATGATAGGAAAAAACCACAAAGCCACATTCTTTGAATCCAGCCACTAGTATGATTAGCTGTAAATTAAATGAAGATTATTGAAGGCAGAGATAGATAAAGGTTTCTGGGGACCCCAGGACAACTACATTTTGGGGACCCCCTACCAACAAAATTGTGAATATGATATGCTAGCGATGTTATTAAAAAGTATAATGTGTAAATATTTCTTGTACCACAAATTTGTTAAACACACTGCAGTACCCCCAGTTCACATTATGCCACACAAACCCCAAATTCACATATATCCCAGTGCCCCCCACTATGGTGATGCCTGTGTGGGGGCCCCTAGGCAACCACCCCGGCCAGCCTGCTGCTAATCCAGCATTTATTGAAGGAATACACAGAACAGAGTCAGTGCTAAAAGAGACCACTGCAGGTAGTTATTTGCAAACATTAAACAAACATAAAGGGGCCTATTCATCATTACATAATTATCACTAGTGATACTTATGTTTTGAACTCTTAGTGATAATTATGTTTTGAACCTTTAATGATAATTATGTTTTAAAAAATCTTTTGGAGGTATTCATCATGCCTCACTAACAAAAGTATCACTTCTGAAAAACCGCTCATTTTGCAGAGTCAGCATTTTGGAAAATTGATACTTTCCCTCTTACAGCTGAGGTATCCATAAGCAGGCTTGGACTGGGTTGCAGGGGAATTGGGTAATTGCCCGGTGGGTTCCACTGATTTGCGGGCACGTCCCTTTTCAGGAGGGGGCGGGGCTTAGCGGCCCACAATCGGGAGGGGGGGTTGCCGCCCAGCCTGTGGAAGTGCCCCATGCCCTCCCACGACCAGTACTAGCCTAGGCATTGCACCTTGCCTCAGATCCCTGCTTCCTGCTGCTCTGGAGCAGCTCAGCAGAGAATGGAGCCTAATGCAGGGAGTGGAGCCTAACCCCGGTAGCAGTTATATAAAGTTTGGGGATCCCTGCAGCTGCAGTCAGCTTGATTGGTGCTAAATTGCCCCTTACTCCTCTCCCAGGGGCCCCCCAAGCCAGGTTTACCTTCCAGCTCCTTAATGGATGTGTCAGCAGCAGTGGGGAAATCTGCCCGAACTTCTGAAGAAGAGCCATGTCTATGGAGGGCACAGCTGACCAGGCACAATAATGGTGAGTAAGAATCTATGGGCCTCATTCAGCACAGATCGTAGCTGCAACAGAGTATGCATAGGGCCGATTGTTGCATACTGTGCATGCGTGTGCATCGCAGTGCGCATGCGAGACGGCAGCATTGTGATCAGAGTGAGTGACAGGACATCAGCGTTTGGGGAGTGGTCGGGAAACGCTGACGTGCCTGTCCGTTTGGATGCCGTTTTCTGTGCGTGCATAAATTAGCCTCTGCAACGGCATATGCAGCTTGTGTACTCACTGTGTGTGACTAGGTTAGCAATTCCTGAGTAAGGTCAGACCTGCTGTAAGCGTTCGTGAGGGGCCGGTGTTAGTTGATGTTCCCAATGTATACGAAGGACTGCAAGGTATTACGGATGTGAGATAGCGGTAGTGGGCGGCGTCTCTATCCTGGCTGTGCGACGGCATTGCGATTGCATTCATTAGCATATTTTCACAGCAGACCTGCGTGCGTAATCACAGCCGCGATCGCAATAGCGATCCGTAGCGAATCAGGTCCTATATTCACTGTCACAAAGGACTTGAGACTTCTTCTACAAGGGGTGAGTGGGGGGGTGTGAGGAAACAACTTCTAGTGCAGCCTCTGTGCAGCCTCTGTGCAGGCTCTGTGCAGGCCAGAAGTAAGATATTGTTATAATGATATCTTAGTGGCCATTTAAAGAAAATATAAAATAGCGTCACAAGGTGCTGATTCTGAGTGGAACGCAGCATATTTTGCCAGTAGCACATCTGTGACTTTAAGTGTCTGTGAACACAACCATTTCAGGGACACGCCCAGGACACACCCATAACACGCCCATGAGACGGACCATCTACAGGTGTCTGACCTCCCTGTCACCGCCAAAGAATACCTAATCCATTTTCAGTACACTTCTGCATCCATGCATCTGATATAACTACTGCCACTCTGTATCTGACATCACCACTGCAACTCTGTATCTGACATCACTACTACGACTCTGTATTTGACATCACTACTGCGACTCTGCATCTGCATCTGACATGACTACTGATACTTTGCATCTGACATCACCTCTGCGGCTCTGTATCTGACATAACGACTGTGACTCTGTATCTGACATCTTTACTGCGACTCTGTATCTGACATCACTACTACGACTCTGTATCTGACATCTTTACTGCGACTCTGTATCTGGCATCACTACTACGACTCTGTATCTGACATCTTTACTGCGACTCTGTATCTGGCATCACTACTACGACTCTGTATCTGACATCTTTACTGCGACTCTGTATCTGGCATCACTACTACGACTCTGTATCTGACATCTTTACTGCGACTCTGTATCTGACATCACTACTACGACTCTGTATCTGACATCTTTACTGCGACTCTGTATCTGACATCACTACTACGACTCTGTATCTGACATCTTTACTGCGACTCTGTATCTGACATCACTACTATGACTCTGAATCTGACATCACTACAGCCCTTATTCAGAGGCGGTCGCAAGAAGCGACCGCTCTCTCTGAATGAGGGCGGCTGCTTCTTTTTTTTAGTGCGGCCTCCTGGTCGCTAGCTAAGCTGTGGGTTACCACCCACAGCTTAGCAACCGACCAGGGTTATGGAGTTTCTCTCTTGTTCCGGGGCTTGCGCACGTGCAGTGCGGCCGCTGCGCATGCGCAGGACCAAAACATTGACCCAGTTGCGAGCGTGCAGTGCTTGCAACCGGGTCTGAATGAGGTCCAGTATCTGATATCACTACTGCGATTCTGTATCAGAATGTGTACGCAGTAAAAAAAAAATTTAATCGCTCAACTGTGTCTGGCATCATCACCATATTGTCCGAGTCAGGACCAGGCCCTAACAGATGTCCCAGTAGCAGAGCAGGATGGGAGTTTTCCATTGAATGACTGTAGAATTGCAGCAGAGGTATGTTACTGTCACAAGTCTTGGACGGATTATGGATGCTGCCCATATTTAGGGAGTTGGCTAGACCTATGCCTGAGACGCGGAGTCTAATGTGCCGGCGGTATTCACCAGGGACCCTCACAAGAAGTTATGGACTTGGCTGTGTCCGACACACAGGTCGCGACCCTCAGGATAGGTTACCCTATACAGGTGCTGGTAAACTCTGGATGAATCGGAGAAGATGTATAGCTTAGTCGACAGGCCGGGTCAGAACCAAACGGACTAGACGGTACCAGGGAGCAGGCGTAAACAGGTCACAGGGAATAGCCGAAGTCAAAACTAGATATCAGATGCAGTACCAGGGGTCAGGCGAAATCAGGGTCACAAACGAAGCCAAGGTCAGAAACAGGTAATGCGATATCACAGGAATGCTGGAGTATGGTAAATGAGCCTATACTCTGGCACCTGTCTGGTGCCAGAGACTCCCTCTTATAGAGGAAGTTCAAATCTCGCGCCAAACGTTACTTCACGTTTGGCGTGCCTGTCACTTTAAATTTCTTTGCAGGTCGGAGCACGCGCTCCTAGGAGTGCCGCGGCCACCTGCACTTCAAATAGCGCGAGGGGGACCCGGAAGCAGACGTCACGGCAGCGTTCACTGGGGACCCCCCGCCTGCTGCCCGCCGCCGGCAGAGATTCCAATGCTGCAGGACCCGGTAAGTAGTAGCCTGTGTCCGGTGCACTTTGACAGTTACCACATTGCCCTGACAGCCATTTGTCTGCTTAATTTTTCTATTTATGTCCATTAACGTTGCATTGCTCCAAATAGCTTACTCTGCACCTTCCTTCCTCCTCCACCTCCTCCTTACCAACCCATCCTCCACCTCACCCACCTGCCTCAACCTTAATCCTCTCTGGTACCCAATTTCTTATGATATCTCTTGCCACCCTTCATTACATCCTCTCACCTACCTACTCTTGCCACAATACTCTCCCCACCTATAAATATTTATTCTACATCCTATTCCTACTAACCCCGTTCCTTCACCTGGTTGCCGCTAATCCTGCTACATCTCCCCACTTTCTCTCTCCAACATTCTTGGGCACTTTCGATGGTTACTGGTCAACATCACCTACTTTTGGCATCGATAGCAGAGAACCAATGGTTCTCTGCCATCGATGGATGAGCAGGCGCCAATTATTTTTTTTAGTGGCAGGACAGAGCTTAGCCCCCGACAGCTCTAAGCCCCGCCCACATTTTTCATGGGCCACAGCCCGGCATGCCAGCAGCAGAGGTGACCATCGAGGGGGTGCAAATCATTGATGGTTCACCAAAGATGGTTTGTGTGCCATAGATGGTAATCACCAAAGGGCCCATTGATGTTAACCATCGATGACCACCCCACCGATGGCCATCCCTACAATAAACTGGTCTCCATTAATAACATTTTCATCTCTAATTTCCAAAAAGCTCTTTGGCCATACCCCTCCAGTTAAGGGCCACACCTACCAAATGTCTTGTCATGCCCCTTCTGCGGGCCCCTTCTGTTACATTTCCCTGGTGGGCCCTTCATGCCCAGTCCGACACTGTCCATAAAGATTTTTTTCTCACTGTGTTTGGCCCCCCCTCTCTATTCTGATGCTGTCTTTCACCCCAGACATCCTCCCCCCCATGGCCTCCGGGGTCTGATCTAAACGGCAAGTTTGTGAATGGTAACGGGGACTTACGCCATCTCAGAATGTCGTACCGTATCACTCACAAGTTCCGAAAAACATGCTTTTTCTGAACGTGATGAATTACATAATTTATACGTCCCCATACTAAAGTATTGGGACTATGGAAATTATCGAGGGAGATTTGTAACCAGGAGATATCTGTGATACAGGAATGATGAATGGCCCTGAACCTTAATTTTTACAAAAGTAGGAGGAACATGTTAATTTTTACCCACTTTTGTAGAAATTAAGGGATGATGAATAGACCCCCAATGTATTAATTGCAGAGTAAACATTTCAAAGTACAATAATACAACAGTATACGCTATAGCTAGTAAGGAAGCGTTTTGGGAGGTTAGTACTATAGGATCCTTTAGATCATCTGGAATCTACTGTATGTACAATCTATTTATATGTGCAAATATCTAAACAGCCAACCATATGCCCAGTGTAACATTAACAATGGGGGGGTGTGGGGGGGGTGGAGCTACAGGTCCAGGCCTCAATAGAAAAACAGGCCCATCATTGTGGCAGCATGATGATGAGCAGCTGCCTACCAGGCCACACAATTGGCCATAAATCACAAGTATTAAAATTGTGTGTCTAGTTTTCTCCCAAAATGATGGAATTATTTTCTATTTCAATGTACTTAGGGAGACATTGGGACCGACAGTGTATGGGGTGTACACACCCACTTGGCGCTGGCTACACCCACACAACACTGATTACAACTCCTTAGTTTCATAGTATAGGCCCTTGAACATTGGCAACCCCAGACCCAGTTGGACCTTAATCCGGCCCTGCATATACCAGCAATTCAATGCGTAAAAGCATGCATTCATGCTGAAGAGGTTCAGTTGTTGTTCAGGCCAAGCACTAGGATAGGGAAGAAATGTGATCTAAGTGACTTTAACCAAGGAATTATGTTGGTACCAGATGAGTGGTTTGAGTATATCAGAAACTGATGATCTCCTGGAATTGTCACGCACAACAATTTTTACAGTTTACAAAGAGGGTGCACAAAACACAAAACATCCAGAGTACTGCAGTTCTGTGGGTGAAAACTCATTGCTAATGAGAGGGGTCAGAGGAGAATCAGAATAAGAATTTGCAGTCTATAAATAGGATTAATACAGTGGCGTAACTAGGGCAGGGTGAGCGGGGCATGTGCCCTGGGCGCCGTGGGACCACGGTACTGGCCTACCCTAGATAGCCAGTGTAGTGCCGACCGCAGTGAGTGCGGTCAGCACTACACATTTACACAGGACCGGCACTATGCTTCCCAGCGCCGGTCCTGTGCTGCACAGCTGAGCCCCTTCCCTCCCCTTGAGCGCTTGTCCAATAGTGCTAGGGGGAGGGTGGCAGGTGGGCGGGCTCAGGCTGTGCTAACACACACATCGCCGCCTGCGCTGGCGGTGATGTGTGTGAATCAGCAGCCAATGAGAGTCTATGTGACTCTCATTGGCTGCTGCTGCTGCACACACATCACCGCCAGCACTGGCGGTGATGTTTGTGTTAAACAGTAGCCAATGAGTGTCAGATAGACTCTCATTGACTGCTGCAGCCGCATCGCCCACTGCAAGAGCCGGCTCCTGCAGTGGGTAATGGGAGAGACGTCATGACGTATCTTCCATAATGCAGAGCACGCCAGCCCGGGAGGACTGATGTGCGGACAGCGACGGCGGCGGCGGGAGCGTGGATTCAGGTAAGAATTTTTCTTTTATTTATTGTTTAATTTCCGTGTATATTTATCGGGAGGGGGAGGACTATTACTAAGGAGGGGACTACTACTGGGGGCACTGCTTTGGGGGGGACCACCACTACTGGGGACTACTACTAGGGGGGATACTACTGGGGGCACTGCATTGGGGGGGACCACTACTGGGGGGGATACTGCTGGGGGCACTGCATTGGGTGGGGACCACTACTGGGGGGGATACTGCTGGGGGCACTGCACTGGGGGGGACCACTACTGGGGACTACTAGAGGGGGCACTGCATCAAGGGGGACTCCTACTGGGGCTGGCCACTATCTAAAGGGCACTGTATAGAGGGGACTACTACTGGGGGCACTGCATCAAGGGGGACTCCTACTGGGAACTATATAAGGGGCTTACTACTGGGGCACTGCACAGGGGGGGCCACTACAGGGGCCACTGAAAAGGGAGAACCACTACAGGGGGCACTGCATAGGGGGGATAACTACTGGGGGCCTGCATAAGGGGCACTACTGGGGGCTTGCATAAGGGGGATCACTCCTGGGGGCACTGTATAAAGGGCACTGCATAAGGGGGATAACTACTGGGGGCCTGCATATGGGGGATCACTACTGGGGGCACTGTATTAGGGGAACTAATGGTGGGCTGCATAAGGGGGAACTGTGTAAGGGGCACTGCATATGGGGGATCACTACTGGAGGCCTGTATAAGGGTAACTAATCGGGGGCTGCATAAGGGGGACCACTACTGGGGGTACTGTATAAGGGGCTCTACTGGGGCCTGCATAAGAGGCACTACTGGGGGCCTGCATAAAAGGGACCACTACTGGGGGCATTGTATACTGGGGGTACTATATAAGGTGTACTACTGGGGGCCTGCATAAGGGGGACCACTACTAGGGGCACTGCATAGGGGGGACTGTATAAGGGGCACTGCATTAAGGTGCAAATGGAAAGAAATGTTCCCAGTGACAAGAAAAGGGTGTGTGTCATGTTGTCACGCCCCATTTTTAGTGGCCACGCCCCTTGTGACCATGCCCATATTTCGCCACACGCGCTTGCGTCACGCGCACATAGTTGATGGGGGTGGGGCTCCATTTTCAAATTTGCCCTGGGCTCCAAATACCCTAGTTACGCCACTGGATTAATACACTCCATGACACAGAAATTGTACCTGTTATTAGAATCTATTTGCACTGTCTGTAAATATGATAAGTTTACTCAATGACAAAGCATTTGTACTGTCCATATTTTTTTCTAAATAAAGATTATTTTATTTGAACCAGTGGAAGCAAGGAACATTTTTTTACTGTCAATCAGCTCACAT
The DNA here is from genome assembly GCA_031769625.1 of Taudactylus pleione. Taxonomy (NCBI): domain Eukaryota; kingdom Metazoa; phylum Chordata; class Amphibia; order Anura; family Myobatrachidae; genus Taudactylus; species Taudactylus pleione. The sequence continues at coordinate 21,946,641 of JAUIMM010000255.1, read as the reverse complement.
TGGGGAGATGTATCAAACCTTGGAGAGAGATACACTGGAGAAGATGCCCAAAGCAATCAGTCAACTTCTGTCACTTATCTAGCACAGTTACTGAAATGACAGTTAGAAGTTGATTATTTGCTTTGGGCAACTACTGAACTTTGGGCCTGATTCAGAGATGTGCGCTAAACCGATGTTTCCTGGTCTCCACATGTGCAGGACCCATTCTGTGAATCTGCAGAACGGGTCCTGTGATCTCGCACACAGTTCCCCAAGACTCATTTGGGGGGAGGGGCCTGCGTTCCCCCCGTTTTCCGGGAGATGTAGCAGGATTAGCGGCAATCAGGAGAAGGAGCGGGGTTAGTAGGAATAGGATGTAGAATAAATATTTATAGGTGAGGAGAGTATTGTGGCAGGAGTAGGTAGGTGAGGGGATTTAACGAAGGGTGGCAAGAGATATCATAAGAAATGGGGTACCATAAGAAATGGGGTACCAGAGAGGATTAAGGTGGAGGCAGGTGAGTGAGGTGGAGGATGGGTTGGTTAGGAGGAGGTGGAGGAGGAAGGAAGGTGCAGAGTAAGCTACTTGGAGCAATGCAAAGTTAATGGACAAATTTGCCCCCAGGTTCCATTTCTGTCTGGAAAGAACAGGTAACTGAGGCTACAGTGGGCACAGTATCACAAAATGGGACAGATGAAGATTGAAATAATGTCTCCTTTTCTGATGAATTTTAATTTCTGCTGCAACATTCAGATAATAGGGGAAAAAGTTGACATAAACATCATGAATATGTGGAGCCAATCTGGCTTGTGTCAGCATTTCATGCTGGTGGCGGTTGTGCAATGATGTAGGGAATGCTATCTTTGCAAAGGTTTAATAGCATTAAGTTTTATTTAAATCAAATTCCATGTTTTACTTGAGCATTGTTGCTGGACAATGACATGCTCAACCCTTTAAGGCCCCTATCTTGTAATGACTAGTTCCAACAGGATAACACGCCATGTCAGAACACAGACGTCATCTCAAAGTGGTTCCATGAGAATGGCAATAAGTTCAGTGTACTCCATTGGTCTCCACAGTCAGAAGATTTTATACCAATAGAGCACCTATAGGTTGTGGAGTAACGGGAGATTTGCAGCATGAATGTGCTGCTGACAAATCTGCAGTAACTGTGTGATGCTATCATGTCAGCACCTTGTTGAATTCATGTCATAAAGGATTCAGGGGTCTATTTACTAAGCTGTGTTAGGAGACAAAGTGAATAGTGATAAGGTACCAGCCAATCAGCTCCTAACTGCCATGTCACAGGCTGTGTTTGAAAAATGGCAGTTAGGAGCTGATTGGCTGGTACCTTATCACCGTTCACTTTATCTCCTAACACAGCTTAGTAAATAGACCCCTTTGGCTGCTCTTAGGGCAAGAAGAGGGGAAGGGGGGAGGGGTGTCTAATGTTGTTTTATTGAAAAAAAAAGTGCTCACTATACAGTAAGTAAACTTTACTCCATCCATGTGGAATAAAAGAAGAAAGCTATAGTTAACAGTGATGGGAGAATTATTAGAAAGGGTGTACAAAATTGGCTAGTTGTGGATTAAAATGCCCTCTCTAGATATGTCTGACATAGGCCCTCATTCAGAGCCACTCGCAAGCGGGCGCACGTACGTTAGGCGTACGTACAAAAATATTTAAATTCAAGGGCTCGCTCGTATTTTCGATCGCATCTAAAAATCCTCCCCAAACTCAGACGACCCCTCCTCTAACTAACGAGCGTGCGAAATAGCGAGCGTACATCCCCGAAATGGGTTGAAGGGAACGCACGCACAAGTATAAACCGGAAGTGGCCATGTCAGATGTCGATTACCTGCTCCTTTAATCTGCCTACCTCCATCAATCGTATCATGCCAATCAATGTATCAATTAGCTTAATGTTTTTTTTTTTTCAACACAATGCAAGAAACTTTACTCTTGTCCGTGTTTGTGTTTACCCGCAGAATACGTACGGCTTAAACATTCGTATTTATTGCTCAAAAAACATGTTAGCCACAATGAGACAATTGTTCTATTGCTGTGGATCCCCGCATATTTTCCGGGGTTCATTTCTTTATTTAAATTTGCTTACGCATGTCACTGCATCAAGCCTATCATAACTCTCCAGAGATTTCTGGCCCTGTCGAACACATGACTCATACACTAACCAATCAAATTGCTCCTGTTAATTTCCAAGCTACATTAGCCAATCAGAAATTTTTGGCACACTTTATCAAAAATGAATTTTAAGAAAAACCCCATTGCCATCATGAGAGCCTCCGCATTCACCAGGCGCAAGCTGCTGGTGCTAACGGAGGTGCTGGATCGGCGTATCACCAGCCAGCCTCCACCCATCACCAACCGGCAGAAGCGTTCCGCGTATGCGGAGGCACGGGCCCGCCTGCGCTCCTTCGGCTCACGCCGCAACATCGGCCAGCTGGAGCACAGGTGGTCTGACCTGCAACGGCGAACGCTCCGCTTGCTGGCATGCTTTCGCATGCAGATATTGGAAAGTAAGTGTTATGTATTGTGGTTTTCATGTTTGTCTTTGTGGGGCAAACTGCGTGTGCATGTTTTCATGTCTGTCCTATTTTTTCATTCTCATCATATCTGCGTGTGCATGTTTTTATGTCTGTCCTATTTATTCATTTTCCTCATATCTGCATGACCATGTTTTCCCTCTATTTCTGATATATTCATTCTACTCATATTTGCATGTTTTTTGTTGGTGGTGGGTGATTTTAAAATGTTATTTGGGCAGGATTTGGCCAGAAACTAACCACAATTTGTTTGACATCTTTTAGGGGGACAGGCAAGACTACGCCATCACCGTCCGGCCAGACGGCGGTCCCGCCCACTCTCACCCACCCCCAGCCAACACTCCACCCCAAATAATTCCCCTATTCCCCCCTCCTCCCAAGCCTTCCAAGAGCCTCTCCCGGAACTGTCGGGCCTCCTTCCCCTCCGTCCCCCTTCCCCCTCTCCTCCAACCACCCCTCTTCCAATTACCCCCTCCCCGGAGTCCGTGATAACCCCGCCCCGTTCTTTGGGGAATGAAGGCTCCTCCGAGGATGAAGATGGAGGGACTTCGGGATCTGCCGTTTTGGCTACCGGTATGTTTTTCTTTTGCGTTTTTTTTAACCACAAACTGTTTGTATGTAATCATGTGTCGTTCCTTTATTCGTGATTTTTGGGTTCTTTTTTGGTGATTTAGCAGTTTGCCTTTACCTCTTCCTGCTGATTTCAACATACACATATCACACCTGTGGGTATTTCTACATAGGCCTTGTAATTTTTGCAGCACCCCTTTTTTATAAAATTTTGGTTTTGGAGTGATTTCGTTGTGTTTTTGTTTTTTTAATGTGGATTCCCTATTGTTTGATTAATCCACACACTTTTCTCACCCACAGAGGAACAGAGGCATCGGCAAGAGGTCGAACATTGTGTGGCACACATGCGCCAAAATGTAATTGGGGTGCTTGTGGCCCTTGACCGGCTGTCTGGCATCCTTCGGCAGTAGTTTTTTTTTGTTTTTATCTTTTTCAAAATAAATTGTTTATTTCTAATATACGTTCTGCCTCATTCGTTTTTTCAGAACCAAAGATAGTTAACCCTGACATAAGTAGACTGTTCCTGCAAGGTTTTGCATTTTTTAAAAATTAGATTGGGTTTTGTATTTGTATGTAAAACACCCTCAAGAAACACATAACAGTAACAATGTCATTTCCCTTTTTGTGTGTAGTGGCAATTAGATATTTCTACATTTTACAGGTTCCTAGTTGGTGGGCAAGCTGCTTAGGCGAATCTTACAAAGCCAAATGATTGGACAGGCTTCCTTTTGGTGTGGGTTGGGAACCTGAAAACATATTTCATTTTTGCTCCACTGGCGTCAGTACTGGATTACCCCTTAGTCAAATGTAAGGTGTGTTAACCTGGTTAAACTTGCTGGTAACGTCCAAAAAAAGGAAGAACATTTAACTCTCCAAACATTTATTCACAACATAACTGAGAAATCAAAGTGGTCACTCACAAAAAAAACACACAGTGAGAATCTCAAATACAACACATACCCAATAAAAAAACAACAAAAAAAAACAAATCAAGAACTGGTTGAGGAAGGACCATGCCAAAATGATTCCACAAACATGGCGTTGCGATATGGGTTCCAGAATATATTCCCAAAATGAGCAGATCCAGGTTTGGTAAGGGTAGCATGAAGTAGTGAGCGTTGTAGTGCCAAAGATTATGTGAACAAACCGAAGATGTTGAAAAAAAGAAAACAAAATTAGATGTTCGCAAACAAACACAAACACATTAGGTTAAAACACTGTTTTGTTCAAACTTACCTAAAAAATCTGGCCACCACATCATCGCGTATGGCCCCCCCACATACTGACCTCCGACCAACCTCGGGGGGGCCATCCTCAGGTAAGGCATCCTCTGGCTGCATTGGGACACCACTCCTTATGGCGATGTTGTGAAATATCCCACACAGGACCACAATTTTCGACACCATATCCGGCAAATACATGAGCTCGCCACCAGAGCGGTGGAGGCATCTGAATAGGCCTTTTAAAAGGCCGATACAGCGCTCCACCACTTGCCTGGTGGCTGTAAGTGCGGAATTAAATGCACTTTGTGGGCCTGGTGTGGGAGCCAAATAAGGAGTGAGCAGCCAGGACATGCAAGGATATCCACTGTCTCCTATGGAAAAGAATTGACAACATCAGGAACACTGTGTATCAAGCTTAACATTGTTATGTACTAAAGGTCTCCACTTACCCAGAAGCCACGCATCACCAGCTTGTAGGTTGGTTAATTTGTGCCATATCCCTGATTGCCGGATGACGAAGGAGTCATGTGCACTTCCGGGTAATTTAGCATTCAGGGACAGGATCTGGAGGGAGGCATCACATACCACCATTACATTCAGGGAGTGATAGTGTTTCCTGTTTCTAAATATGGCCTCCAGCCGGGCTGGAGGCTGAAGTGGTATGTGAGTACCATCCACAACCCCTATGATGTGTGGGAAGGCAGCTATTTGGTAAAAATTGGCCTTGGCCACACTAAGGGCACCCATATCCAAAGGCATTTGAATAAAATGATGGAGGTGCTTGAAAAGTGCCTCCATCACTGCCCTCAGGATCCGGGAAAAGGAGGATTGGGAGATGCCCGCCACTATTCCCACCGTTGTTTGAAACGATCCTGAGGCACAGAAATGTAACACTGCCATAAATTGCGTAAGTGGTGGTATTGCTGTTGGACTGTCAATTTGCCGCTCAAGATCACTTTCTATTAATGAGAGAGTGTCTATGATGATTTTGGGAGGTAGACGGTAGCGTCTTAAAACCTCATCATCGGGCATTCCAAAAAGGGTGACACGTGTTCGAAATATCTGGGGCCTTGCATGCCTACGATGCCTACGCCTGGGACGAGATTGAGGTTGGTCGGCTTCCGGGAGCATGGCCAGAACAATCCGCCCCAGATCAACCTGAAATTCAAAGATTTTAAAGTAAGGCTTTTGACCCACCCCAAAACTATATTAAAACAACTTAGCTTGATGATACCATCCATTGCTGCTTACATGCCGGGGTATTGTCATGATACTGAAAATAAACACCAAAATTACTTGACACATTTCACTCTGTGCATTTTTGTTTACAAATTTTGTGCTAGACCAAAGTTAAAATATGCCAAACACCCATTTAGCAAAACAGCAAAGCGACATTTAACACAGTACATCAAAATGGGTCGAAATGTTGGCACAAAAAGCGAAAGAGAAACCACCAAAAAGTTAGAATGATTATTAAGCTGTTAAAAATGCGCTAATTAGTTCGCTAATACAAGTCACAAGAGTAACTACTAAAAATGCGCTAATTAGTTCGCTAATACAAGTCACAAGAGTAACTACTAAAAATGCGCTAATTAGTTCGCTAATACAAGTCACAAGAGTAACTACTAAAAATGCGCTAATTAGTTCGCTAATACAAGTCACAAGAGTAACTACTAAAAATGCGCTAATTAGTTCGCTAATACAAGTCACAAGAGTAACTACTAAAAATGCGCTAATTAGTTCGCTAATACAAGTCACAATAGTAACTACTAAAAATGCGCTAATTAGTTTGCAAATACAAGATAAAAAATGGACTTACCAAGAGCAAATATATAAGAGTCAAAATCAAAAGGTCTTTTGGGTTGAAAATAAACAAAATCTAAAATAGAAGAAATTATGGATCCAAAATTTACAAAAAAAAAGAAACACAATGAAACAACAATTCTCCTTTCTACGCAATCAATAAACTCCAGCCAAGATAACCTCCAACAATCCAAAAACGCCACCTCGACTTGAGACACACCAAGCCATAAATAGTGTATCGTTTCCCGCACAAATTAAGGAGGGATCATAGGGCCGCACAATCAATGATGCGGCCGCAAAATAAGGACGCATGTATAAATACGTCACGAAAACACATTCAAATTCTGGTGTATTTCTTGTTTGGACCTCAGACATGGCGACAGACCAGGGAAAAAATGGCCAAGAGTCAGGCGGTAAGTCTTTCATGCATTTTGTATCAATGATTAATTTGAAACATAAGATTAGGCAAGTTGTGATTTTGTGAATTCTGTAAATTTACACAAATAGGTGAGGAGAATGACATGGAAGAGGCTGCTGGGCCCAGTATTCCGGCCAAAGCGGCCAAAAAAAAAAGGCAGCCACATTTCACAAGAAAGGAGATGGAGGTTTTGATCCAGAAGTGTGTGGACATCCTGCCACAGGCAGACAGGAATATGAGTCTAAGCCAGAAGTGGAGAATGTGGGAAGAGGTGGCCGTTGCTGTCAATAGGGTGGGTGATTATGTCCGTCTAGCCCGGGATGTCAAACGGCGGTAAGTAAACCCTTGCCCCCCCTAAAAACAAACCCCATTTTAAACCAAAGGATAATGGCTTCCATTTTTTCCCACAGATGGGGCGACTTCAAATATCGCTTAAAACAAAAACTCGCGGACAGGGCTAGGCATGCAAGGGGGACAGGTGGGGGTCCCACCCCTGTGTCATTGGAGTTGACGGATTTAGAAGAGCTGGCACAGGGGTGTGTGCAGCCTGTGGAGGTGTTTGGCGTGTCCAACATGGATACGGACATGCCAGACTTTGCGGCTCCTCATGTTGTCCCAGGTAAATCTTTGGATGTCATCAACTCTGAAATGTTATTGTGCCAATATGTAGATTGTAATGTGAGGCTTTTCTCTTTTTTCCTAACAGAGACACAGGCGGATGAGTCTGCTCCCGAGGGGAGCCTTGGCCGCCGAATTTCTGCTGGCTCTGCAGGGGAGGAACCAGTACATCCGGCTGAGGACCCTGCAGAAGCCAGTCCAGGACAATCCCCCTCGCAGGCAGTGGCCCTCCTCACAAAACTCAATTTCAAATCGGATTCCCATACGGAGATTCTGCAGAGGATGGACGCCAGTCTGCTACGGGTGGCTGAGGCCCTGGAGCAAAATGCTGCGGCCAACGAGACCATTGGTCAGGCCCTGGCGGAAAATACCAGGGCCAACATCCGCATCGCCAATGCCCTGGAGCAGCTCGTTCGCCAGCACATGGTGGAGCCGACCTCCCTTCCTGCCGGAACATCAGGATCCTCCACCTCTGGCACAACATCAGCCAATCCTCCAAATGTGCCTAGCCCTGTGCCTAGTCCAGAGGCCACAACATCTGCCTCTGGACAGGCCAGCCCGATGACATCCCGGACCCGGTCTGGCGCCCTCCCTCCCCCATCCAAACGGGTGAAAAAACGGTGACAGCAATGGTGACTTTTCCCACAATCCTTCTGTGCTTGGCTCATATTCCTTTCGGGTCAAAACTTCCCTCTCCTTTCTTGTGAAATGTTTTTATTTTTTTGATGTATGTTTATGTCAACAGTTATGTTGGGACAATTTGTTTGATTTGGGAACATATCTTTGGGCAAAAAAGATGTCCCCAAAATTTTGAAAATAAGTTTTTTTGTTTGAGCAATAAATTGGAAATTAAACAATGACATTGGATTGTGAAATTATTGTACAAATGGGTTACATTTAATCCTGGGCCAAAAGGCAAAAACTCGGCCAAAAAAAAAAAAAAAAAAAAAAGGGCTCTTTAAGGAACGTTTAAAAATTCATATAATTCGGCAAATTCAAGAGGCACAAATAAAATGGTGCGAAACTGAAAACATGATGAAATTATTGTTACAATAGGCCCTAACCACCAAATTGCTGCCCAAATAAACCCCCCCAAATGTACGCAAATTGACTGTGTCATCCTGACATTAGCAGCTCTGAGTTCCACCTGCGTACGTTTTGTGCTATCCCAAAAAACTGATTTCAAAACACATACCAAGCCGGTTCTCAATCCAACACTAATTGCTTTTCTGCCCGCCCGCGATTAATCGCAACAACATCGTGGAGTCCAGGGACGGAGGAGAAGGCCATCGCCAATGTGGTCGAGTAATCCAGACCCTAAGCTGTGCGAGCATTTGGAAGGGAAAGAGGATCATCCAGTGACGTAGGAGTCGGTCCGTACACATTTTACGCTCGCATCTGCTAATGTATGTACGCCCCAAAAACGCCTCGCCACGCCTGCGTTTTTCCATCTCCACCCTCGTCAACACCCTAAAACGCCCTGTTCTGTCAATCACATTTGACATGTCACTTCCTGTACGCTATTTTAGGAACGAGTCCCAAAAAACTCGCAATCTGAAGTACGCACATGCGCAGTGTTACACCGACGCATGCGCGGTTATTCAACATCGGAACGCAACGAGCGTACTGCTGTTAACGAGTGGCTCTGAATGAGGGCCATAATCCAATGGGGAGAAGGTAGTCCATAGGAGAAAGAGCACTGGAGGATACTGCTTCTTATTAAACTGCCTTTAGGCTCACCTGAGTTTCATTCAGTTTGCGTTAGGTGCTTTCGTAAGCTGTCCATCCATTCATTATTGTTTTATCTTTCCTTTATGGATTACAATTTTTCGCATAAAGATTAACTTCTGCCTATAACAAAAAGGGGGGAACTGCGCTAAATTGTTGCAACTGTGATCTGAGGTTGCTGCTGAAAATGTGGAAACACTACCAGATTCCACTAGGTAATTGACAGATAATGGTAAAAAAATCTCAGCGCATGCTTTGTCCATTTACAAAAGGCAATGCTTTTAATCATTAAAAATGTACTAATTGATCATATATACATATTTGCAATATAAAACAGTCTAATACTGGTTAATAAAGTCATCTAGTATCAGTATATACCAAAAAGGAGATACAGCACAACACAAAACATATAGATAGATACGAGGGTTGAGTTATGGAACCCCCAAATGAGGTATTGTAGTGTGACTCCTCTGTGTTGTGCTATACGAATATTCATAAATAGTTTTTCACATTAACTTCTTCCTATACTGATTGCCTTTTTCTTCCCATTGGATTATATCAGACCAAGAAAGTAAGATTGTAAGGCCCCTACACACTAGACGATAGTTTGAACGATTTGGCAGATTCTGACGCATCGGACCAACAAATTGCTCAAATCGTCAAGTGTGTATGCAGTATGCTCGCTCCCGCTGCGTCGGTCGTCGCATCTAAAGAACTTTTGTACATCTTTTGTCTCGTTAATCAGTCCCTTCAGATCGTGCACTGTGTGTACGCACTACCAGGCGATATGGTTACATTATATAGTTAACAATGTAACCACCAAATGATGCAAGATATATTGTTTGGTAATTTCTTAGATTGCACAGTGGGCCTGATTCAGACCCGCTCGCGAGCGCTATGCGCTCGCGAGCGGGTCAATGTTTGGCCACTGCACATTCGCACGCCGGAGCTGGCTCCGACGTGCGCATGCACGAGACCCGGCTAGCGATGGGCACTCCGTCACTACGGTTCTCGCACCAAAGCGGGGCAGCTGTCGATTTTGATTGACAGCTTGCACCGTTTTGGAGGTGGGCAGGTGGGGTGGCTGGCCAAATGGAGGCGTTCCCAAAGGAACGCCTGCCTTTTGGGGACGGCCCCACTAACATCACGAGTGATGTCAGTGGGTGAGCTTCCGGCTCTAATAGAGCCGAAAGCTCACTGGGGCTTGCGGGAACAAGACCCTACCACAAGGATCTCGTCACAAGCCCCGATGGTCGCGATGGTCGAGACCATCGCGACCATCACCTGGCCACTCGCAATAGCCAAAAAAAAAGCCCTGATTCAGAGCGAGCGCGTATGTGTGTATGCACTAGATCGTTTGCCTGGGAGTTAAGGGGAAATCGTTGATGACATTGCATCGTTTGAAAGTCGTCTAGTGCAGTGTTCCCAAACTTTTTTGAATCACGGCGCCCTAGAGTAACAGTATTGTTTTCACGGCACCCCTAAGCCAAATGTTTGTTATTGAGAAATTCAGAAAAAATTTAGTAAAGTAAATTGTGCTTACCTGTCATCTTTAGGTTCAGTTATGTGGTGGTGGACAGGTTTGCGCTTCTGTTTGTCCACATATTTACATTACATTGACCATAAATAATTTTATTTTGTGCTAGACCACCAACCTGAGGCACCCCTGCAAGTGTCCTGAGGCACCCCAGGGTGCCTAGGCACACAGTTTGGGAACCACTGGTCTAGTGTGTACCTAATTTAGATAAGCATATATTAGGAAGACATAATTTACTTATAAATTATAGGCTCAATTATCTTAATTCATAATGTCACAACTGGGGCATTTGTTTTTATTTTATTAATTATGAGGACAATAATATTATGGGGGCACCATTTAGCTTTTACGCTTGTAGTGCACACTTGTGGCACTACAAGTCTAAATATGCACTGGTGCTCATGTTGGCATTTGTAATTGTACAAGCTCCATCATGCATGGCCTGTCAGTGTATGCTGACACCTATTGTCTCTCAGAGTTTGGCTTTTCGTTACAGTATTACCCTGGTACACAATGACAATCAGAAGTACTCAGCTTTGGGCCAACGGTAGGGGCTTAATCATTCTTTTGGGCACCCCCCTTAAAGACTAGACCCAAAGATGAGTAGTCTGGAATACAGAATATAATGGCATGTGGTTTAGGGGTTTGCAAACTACCACACCGGTTGCGGATTTAGGTTTCAGCCTCCAAAGCACAGTATAGAAAATCCTGTGGTTGTATTTGTCAGCCACATATGTCCCTTGTTAAGTACCCTCCTATGTAGTCTTATATATTTTTTATTGTAAATTCGCCTGCTCCTTTACTGCATCAACCATGTTGTTTTGCCAGGGATTTTGCTGACTTATATTAGTTAGCATAAAGAGAGTTGAAAACAAATTCATGTCAGTTTGAATGACACATAACAATGTAGGTGAATGGGTAGAAAAACAGCACAATGGATTAATAATTACCTACTGCTGGAAGAAAACAGCCTCTGTTTCTGAGAGCAGGACCTGGTAGAAGACCTTGAACAAGGGATCAAATCTGACGAATTGTTTGTGTCCTGCACACCTAGCAGTAAATAACAGGCTGTTATTTTGTTTTCAGCGGTTCCCATGCACTATTTATAATCTTGTTTTTTGGACCCAATGTGCCCTGTGTATTTGTTTATCTGAATCTGTATATTTTTCAGTACGGATGAGTGAAGCACGAATATTTATATAAAAAAGTTATAAACCTTCTATCGGTTGAGGGGTGTCATGTTTGTACTTCACTTAATATATACCACATAATAATATAAAAAAAAACAGAGACTTGAATATGGGCAGAAAAAGTGTTAACTATTTATTTAAATATATATAAAAAATACAAAGGTATGGTGGCAAAGATAGGGTGAGCACCATCTGCACAGTCCAACAATGCACAAAACTTAACCAACAACATGTATTGTAGGCACATACTGCCCAAGGTGGACAAACACAAATCAAAACACAGATAGAGGTATCAACTGAACCTTCTAACTTGATGATGCTGCCAACAGCCAGTTAACTAACCAGTTAACTAACCATGTGAGTGTACTCAAACTTAAACAATTGCACCTAGACAGATGGTACAGCCAACTAACTAGTCAATGAAGATGAACACACCCAAACTCAAACAATTGCACTGGAATAGTCACCTTCCAATCTTTTTCGCAGCAAACTAGCCAACTAGAAAATCCACAGCAATCATAAGCAAAGAACATATGGAAAGGAGGGTGGGAAGACAAAGAGGCTTTGGCCCACAACACCAGAACCTTAAATAGATTTGATTAAAGACACACCTAACATACACCATAGGACACCGGACACCACGAGAAAAGCCCACAAACCAGTTCCCTGCCTAGAGATTTAACCCACCTCACTCTTATTTTAGTCACTTGGTTTCTCCTGTTCAGGATCACAGAGGATATACTGTATACCAGATGAGATGGGGCTGGATTATTAAATTATTAGATTGATAAAATGGGATTTGGCCTTGCATACAGAAGAAAATAAGGAGTTCATTTGATATATTTTACTACCATTTCTGAATGACCACATTTAGAGACTGTGGGCCTGAATCAGCAGTACACGCTAGTGCACTGCTGAACGCAGATTCCCAATGGTCGGGAATCTGTGCAGGCGACTGACTTGTACTGCACATGTGATTTACAGTCTGCTTCCGTTTGTGGATGGGAGGGGGTGGTGACGGGGCCGCCGCCATTGGGGGGAGGGAACAGGGAAGGATCTCCGTCGGCTGACGGACATTTCCTAGCCTCTTTCTCTCAACTGCCAGCCGATGTTGTTGCAGATTATCCGATGCTGCATTGTACAACCTCCTGCTGCATTACCATAATTGTTTGTGTGCAGCTTTGCAATTCCATCCTAAGCTGAATCAGGCCCTGTATTCTTTAGAGCTTGGTTCTTTTGACTCTCCAGCAGAATGAAATATATGTGATAAAAATGTCTTTGTAGATCAGATCCTGTTAATACAAGGATGTAATACAATGTAATACAATGGTGATTTATATGGGAATGGTAAATATATTTATATTTACTTTAAAGGGAGGCTTGGCATCACATAAATATCAGAAAGGTGCAGCATCAAGTTTAAGGAACACATATGAAATTATAACAATTATGTAAAGATCTTTTAAATAATGCAATTTAAGGTAAGCACGATTTTCCCATATTTGCAAATTTTATAAATGTATTTGTATATATCCATGGACATTTTTCTTCTGACTCTTAAACATTATTGTGGAGGACGCTCACCAGTTTTAAGGCAGCAAAGGTTCTTACAAGTTGACGTTTCAACCCTCTGGGGGTCTTTGTCAAGACAGGTCATGTAGAGAGATACAGCACCAGCAGTAACCATATATATTTACCTTTCTGCCTCTACATTTCAGGTAGCACAGCAATTTCCAAGGGTAACAGAACTGAAGAACTTATCAATCCTACCTGATACTGTAAATAAATGGCTAAATGCCGAAAATACAAAGCTGGTAACATATGCAAGAAGGCAACACATTAGTCATATCAAATCCCACAACCCTTTTACATTTTATGAACAGTAAATGTGAGAATGGGGATGTATGTAGTCAGCATCCCGGCGTGTGGACGGACGGTTGAAATACCAGCACCAGAATCCTGGCCGCCGGCATCCCGAAGGTAAGTATCAGGGGGTTGGGGGGAGGGATAGGCTTAGGCACCATGCAGGGGGAGGTTAGGGTTAGGCACTAAGACGGGAAGTTAGGGATAGGCAATAAGCAGGGAGGGTTAGGTTTAGGCATCGGCAAGGGAGAAGTTAGGGTGGGGCAATAAGTGGGAGGTTAGGAATAGGCACCGGGGACGGAGGGTTAGGGGTAAAGGTTAAAGGTTAGTCTTACCTTACTTACTTAAGGATGCCGGGATTCTGACTGTCGGGATGCCGCTTGCCAGAATACCAACAGCGGCATCCCGACAGTCAGGGATCTCATACCCAACCCGTGTGAATGTACCGCAGCAGGATTTCTTTAGCAATAATCCAAGATGCAAATGATGAAAACAGCTCTTTGTGTTCCTTATATTTTTGTTGCATATATAAAAAGCAAACAAATTCAGGGACACTGGTAACATAACAGGAAAACCAATAATGTACAATTTAACAAGCATGCAAAAGTGTCATATACTGTATATGGCACAAAGTCGCACTGTAGAACAATAGTGTCATGTAAACAGGTAATAAAACAGAGATATGATTACACACATGATAAAACTGTATGAGCTGAGAACATCATGTTCTATATCGGCTAGGCAGGTGTACTATTAAAGTACATTTTATATACTAAGCACATACCACTTAAATTATTGTTTTACTTTTTATTTTAATATACTTTTTGTTTATGATATTCTGCTGACAATAAGGCCATGCAAAATGAAAAGCAAATGGTTCTTGACTGTATCCTGTTTATATCATGCTTTTTCATGAACTATGACCTATATAAACAACAATCCAACAAAACAACCATGGCTTCCACAATGCAGCAATCCCACGCCCACTACCCACAGCGCCATACTAACACCACAAAATGGCATATCAGCTCTTGCACCAGAGGTCACTCATAGGGCCGTAACTAGGGTAGTGCGACCAGTACCATGGCACAGGACACCGCAGGGCAGGGGGCGCTGTTTGGGCCTGTCAATTTTCCTGTTTATTATCATTCTCACTTGTACTGTAGCTTCCTCTTCTTTTATCCCCAGCATCTCCTGGCCTCCACTATCTCCTCCCCTTGGCCCTTTTTCAGGTGCACTAGCTTATGTCCCTATTTTAAAAAATGTAGAGGAGGAGGGGCACCAATGCTCCCTCAACAAACAGTCTAGTTACAGCTCTGGTCACTCACATCCCTCCAGTAGCCAGTCCCATCCAATATCTCAGTGGCCCTGGATAAGCCAGCTCATGCTGTTTAAACTGTGCTGACTCCATAGTATTAGTATGGTGGCACAGCACTGTTAGCGATGGGTGATGCTATCATCACACAAATCTCATGTGACCATAGAATGGTGCCAACATTATTAACTGTTTCCCCTATATTGTCAACTGTATCAAAAATCTCTATGTATTTAATGGCTGCTGGAATACAATCAAATGTTATCTTGTGTATTAATCAAAGTTTTAGTGGATATTAAGGGCCCAATGCAGAATGTGAGGTACACCAGTCTGTGTAGCGCATTTGTCATGAAATCGCTGTGCTCCAGCCCAGAAAGCAGATTTGCGTAATATTTGTGTGCCATATACATTTCTATTAATAAATAATAAAATTTGGCACCACATGAAATACAGAGCAAAAATAATAAAGAATGCCCAAAAATACCAGAGGGATTTTGCTCAAAAAGGTTGTTGCTGTGGCTAGGTCTTAAGCTGGCCACACATCTAAAGATTATCTGTCCAACCAGCCAACTAGTTGATCGGTTGGAATGAAAATCTGGTAAGGTATGGAAGCAAATGACAATCAGCAATTTGCTCCTAAATGCTGGAAAATGGACAAAAACTGTTGTGTGAACAAAAAGTTTAGATCAAACATTTAACAAACATGTCTGACGACCATTATCATCTGTTTTCTGGCATTTAGGAGCAAATTGCTGATCATCATTTACTCCCATTCCTTACCAGATTTTCATTCCAACCAATCAACAAGTTGGCTGGTTGGATGTAAGTTGGTCTAGTGTGTGGCCAGCTTTAGCTTACAAGTTGCAGGAATCACTATTTAGAAAACAACTGGATTTCAAAAGTCAAAATCCATCCCATAGCATGTTGCTGGATTTATAACTCTGTACTTCCTACACAATAAAAAACATAACTAAAGACTGTGAACATTTGTTTTTCAAAAATGTTGCCTGACCTCTGTACTGTAACAAGTGAGAGATGAGTGTTTTCCACTAGTTTTCCACTTGACAATGTGCCATGTTGCATCATTGCCTATCGACCAATCATTGAGCTCCACACATCTCCCATGCATTTCTGGCTACAGTAAGCTGTTTTCAGTTCATTGTAAGATGACACAAAGCCCAAGGGTGCAGCGTCATAAATCCAGCCCATCAGCTGGTGCTCTGTGATATGGCATGCCATTGACCTTGTGTTACACAGCTTCCAAGTACTGTAGTAGAAAACAGAGATATAATTGACTTGACACAAATAATACCTGATAAGAATTACTACTGGCTAAATGCGTTCAACTGGAACTCTAAAATCTTAAATGCAAGCCCCACTTCAACCCTAACTAGTATAATTATGAGAATTATGCTCCCTATTTCCTTAGTAATCAATGAATATTTACCTTTACTAGCATCCAACTTTTACTATTCTACAGGATGTATCCCGCAGTAGTAATAGAATTATTTGTACATATTATATTGTAGGATATATGTATTATATTAAAGGGATTATTAGTTATGAAAGGATAATCCTCTCTCTATTTATTATAGTCCCTCCTACTGATGTGCTACTACTAACTCTATATCTTTCACCAGTTTCCCTGGCCAAAAGCATTACCCCTGACCGATAGTCAGCCCAGGTCGGGGATCCCTGGGGAGTTGGGGACCCACCCAATAAAAGTGTCCCCCTGGAAACGAGACATTGTATCCAATGATGTAACCGCAAGGTTCACCTCAAGTAACCTTGTGGTTACATCATTGGATACAATGTCACGGTTCCCACCATAGACTTCAATCGAGATTACTCACCATTGAAGTCTATGGAGGAGACAGGCTGACCGCACACAGCCAATCAGCGAGCAGCTCCGACGGAGATGTCCACTGATTGGTTGGCGGCTCCTGCAATGACTGGGCATACATAGGACCCAGTCATTCACGCAGAGGAAAGGTATGTGTAAACACATACCTTTCCTCCTGTCCGGCATGGTTTCGGGTATTTCCGGTTTGTTTTTTTAACCCCCTGAATGCTACATGGAACGAAGAGGACCTGAACTACACATAGGAGAGGTGAGTATGGATTTTTTTTATTATAGGTAGCCCTATGGAATTCTGCTGGACAAGTGGACATGATGGCATCAGGGATACTAGTCTGAGTATGTGTGGTAGTGAGTGTGCATGTGCTGTATATTATAATAAACTTTTACTGAAACGGTGTGTGTTGTGTTTATTTATGTATTTCTTTGGCTGTGGAACTACAGGTACCAGTGGGCCCATAATACCCATCATTCTGGTACTTGTTGTTCTCCAAGTACCAGCATGCGGGGTAGTACCACAGCTAAATACAATATTTACACCTCTATTTTACACTACACTTTGACACTACCAGGGCCGGCTCAGCAAAGCCCTGTGCTGGTTCTTTATATACAGGGGACCCCTAAGCATTTTGTCCCCTGTATTTTTAGAACCAGGACAGGCTTTATAAAGCCCTGGCTGGTTATGCTTTTGGGGGGGCTGCACGTCATTTAAAAAAAAAAAGTTTTGCATAAGTACACACAGAAACATGCACATATCTCATGGATATGTGCATGTTTCTGTGTTACTCTGACCTGCTCAGGATTTACTCGCTATCCTGAAGCTGGTCCATTATTTGGAAACTTTTGGTTATCTTGTTTTTACGAGTCTGAAACTCGCACTCTGGGGGTCATTCAGACCCGCTCGTGAGCAAAGGACGCTCGCAAGCGGGTCAATGTTGCCCCACTGCGCATGCGCACGACGGAGGGAGCTCCGTCGTGCGCATGTGCAAGACCCGGATAGCGACGGGCTCTCCGTCGCTCCGGGTCTCGCACCAAAGGTGGCGTGCTGTCGATGTTGATTGAAAGCATGCCCCCTTTGGTGGGCGTGCCAGGGGCGTGGCTGCCAGACGGAGCCACTAATGATGTCAGTGGGAGTGATTTTGGCTCTGATAGACCCAAAATCACTCCTGGGCTTGCAGCAGCGAGACCCTACCGCAGGGTCTCGTCGCAAGCCTGATGGTCGCGATGGTCAAAGACCATCACGACCATCTTTTTGGCCGCTCGCATATGCTGTGGGTGGCCACCCACAGCTATGCGAGTGGCCAGGAGGCCGCTCCATTTTCAGGTAGGAGGGCACTGATTCAGAGCGAGCGCTCTGGTCAGAGCGTTCAGCTCTGAATCAGGCCCTCTATTACATTGGGTGAGTTGATAGTTTTCAAGTAAACTAATTTAACACTTAAACTGCTACTTCCTCTAATGTAACACTTTTTAACACTTTGGGGCAAAATTTACTAAGCGGATGGTTCTAAACCCGGGGGTTTAGTGGCGGATTTGCGGCGGTTTCTAAATGACAGGTTTGTTCTTTTCTATTCTAAAATCTGTTTTGACGGTGTTTTGCAGAGGTGTTGGCCTTAGTAAATCTGTGGATAGCAAAACCGCGGCCAAATCGCCACCAAACCGCCGGGGTTTAGAACCCGCTGCTTAGTAAATTTTGCCCTTAAACTGCTACTTCTTAATAAATGTAATGCTTTAATAAATTGTTACTTACTAATGGAAAACTTTTCTGCATCTTCTCATTCCTTCCTAATTCCATCCTTAAAAGTGTCCTCCGTATCTGGAAGATAGAGGGTATTTCCATGATGTATGCTCATTCATTCCCTGATGGCTGACTACCTGTCTCTGACTGAGAGAATGAGACACCTGAGAGAATGCCCACAAGTGTCTTCCCGCCTTTTTACATAGCAGCTACTCAGCCCCCTGTCGGCTTCAGAGAAGAGCAGCCGCTGGGAAATGTAAAGTCGCGATTTCCCAATGATCAATATTCTGATATGTCGCCTATCAATATTTAAAAAAAATATATACATTAATGTTATGGGTTTCAACAAATATATATATATATACTTTTTTAATAAAACCATGTTGGATAGGTTTCAAATAGATGTTATTGACCTAATTCAATTATAAAAAAACCTGACAGTTTCTGAGCATTTTTTGGAAAAAATATTAGCCAGTTACAGTAAGTGGTAAAGGCAAGTGAGATATGGCAGCTACTAAACAAATACAGTATTGGAAAGCTGAGAGACATTACCAAGAATACTTCAGTTTGCATGGAGGATAAAATAATCTAAAAGTGTTGCAGCATTGGCCCAATTCAGAATCAGCCCCTCTGTCTTTTTCAATTTCTAAAAATTCCCAGCAAACCTCAAAGTTCTAGACAAGTGAAGATCTCAGACTGCTAATGAACAGGTAGGTCTATTTTAATGAGAATACTGTTAGTGTTACTATACTGAACTTACAATTGCTCATGTCCTTGTCACTCCAAGCTGCAAGTTCACACTAGACGATATGTCGTCCGATTTGGCGTTTCGGACTACATATCGGCCATTGTGTACCCGCTATGTCGCTGGCGATGTGCACTCCGGCGCATCGTCTGATGGGCAAGATTGTCAGCGGAGGCCATGCTACCGAATGCAGCACAGCCCACGCTGTCGCGCAGTTGCTCCGGGCATCGGCAAGTGTGTATGGACTTGCCGGTGCAGGCACCCCACCAGGACGAGGCCTGGTACAGGTGTGGTATAAAAGATAGACAGTAAATAGTTAGACAATGTCTAGATAGACACCAGATGTTAGATAGTCAATAGTTAGACAGGGAAAAAAGTTCGACACAGACAAAAGTCAGACACACCAAAGTTACGCATGTAAAAAGTTAGACAGGTACAAAAGGTCGACAGAGTTAAAAGTTCGACATGAAAATGATCGACACAAAAATGGTTGACAATATTTTTGTTTGTTTCTTAGCCCTAATCTTCACCCTAACCTTAACCCTAACCCTCCCTTCTGGTGCCTAACCCTTCCTCCTGGTGCCTAACCCTAACCATCTGGGTAAGTGACTAACCCTAACCGTGGGGGTAAGTGCCTAACCCTAACCCTCCAGTAAGTGTCTAACCCTAATCCTAAAAAAAGAAAAAAAAATGTGTCAACCATTTTGTGTCGATCATTTTCATGTCGAACTTTGGCCCTGTCAACCTTTTTTGTCAAACTTTTACATGTCTAACTTTAGTGTGTGTGACTTTTAAATTTTTTTCCTTATCTAACTATTGACTGTCTAACATCTGGTGTCTATCTAGACATTGTCTAACTACTTACTGTCTATCTATAGTCGGGAGCCCATCTCCATCACCAGTCAGCTGCATCTCCTCTCCGGGGCTTCTCCTGGAATCAAGAATTCAAAAGTAGGTAAGTACTGTATGGTTTAATAGCACATCCAGCTAAAGAGAGGAATAGTGCACCTGGAGGAACCATGTAGCGATGTAAGATGTAAAAAAAAAATCTGAATGAAGGGAAAGTGCTTTTGCATTGAGCACACAAATACTGGGTCGCTTCATTTCTACACTGGATTTTACATGAATACACATTCTCTCTCATTTCTAAATCTGTCACAATTTTAGTTTGCTCCCCTTGCAGTGCAACAGGATTTTGTCAAGGTGTTACAATAACGTTCATACATACACATGAAAGAAATGATTGTGTTATAAGTTTTTTTTATCACATACATCTATCTTTATGTATACATCTGATCTTCCATTCCCTTTAGCTTCCTAAAATCCTCAAGTCCTATAGTGTGCAAAGCCAAAGCAACTATGTAAAAGTGTTTGACACCACCACCTTCTGGCCACAGTTCACAACACAGCATCTTGTCATTTACCAATTATTAATTGCTTATGTCATAAACAAAGCTTTCTAAATCACGTCACAATAGTGAGGCCTTTAAATATCAGGTTCATTAACCATTTCATATTCAGAGGGGTTCCCAAGCCGTTTTTAAGTTTGGGGTGTGTATATTTTGTCAGAAAAACAATTTTTGTTTTGTTTGCCATGTACATCTTATCAGGGTCGTCTTAATAGAGGAGGGGGCCCATGTGCATTCCCCGTGCCAGGCCCCCTCCTTTCTCCCCGGCGGCTGGCAACTGACTGACGCGGCAGGCCGGCCACCGTAGAGTCAGTAGACTCTGAGCACTAGAGTGTGTCCATAGTCTACTGTGCATGCGCAGAACGCCACACATCCTGCACCCATTATAGATACTCCCCTGAATGTTATGTTGTTGTACTTGACTTTTCTGGTAGTTTATTAGAATAATATTTGTTTACTCTGGGCCTGATTCAGAGACGGACGCTCTGAAAGAGCGCTCGCTCTGAATCAGGGCATTTTTTTTTTTTGTTCGGCCTCCTGGCCGCTCGCATAGCTATTGACCACCCACAGCTATTGCGAGCAGCCAGGTTGATGCTCGCGATGGTCAAGACCATCACGACCATCGGGCTTACGACGAGACCCTTGTGGTAGGGTCTCGTGGCCGCAAGCCCCAGAGAGCTTCTGGCTCTAATAGAGCTGGAAGCTCTCCCACTGACATCACTGGTGATGTCAGTGGGGCCGCCCCCAAACGGCAGGAGTTCCTTCGGGAACGCCTCCGTTTGGCCAGCCACCCGCCCTGCCGGCCTACCAAATGGGGCGAGCTGTCAATCACCATCGACAGCTCGCCCCCTTTGGTGCAAGACCCGGAGCGACGGAGCACCCGTTGCTAGCCAGGTCTCGCGCATGCACACTACGGAGCCGGCTCCGTTGTGCACATGCCCAGTGGGCAAACATTGACCCGGTTGCGAGCGCTCAGCGCTTGCGTCGGGTCTGAATCAGGCCCTCTGTCTTATAGAGACATATAAGCAAATTTATGGGGGCAAAACTCCACTTTTTCAATCTACTTTTGCAACTTTAATACAGCATAAGCTTATTAATTTACCTAAAATCTAATTATAAGGGTTATAATCAATTGGCCGTGAGGTTTGGCGAGGAAAAAACCTTGCGCCCCTCACGGCCAATTTCGAAATCCCGCGGGTATGCGCGCTCCCGATACCCGCGGGATTCAATTAAAAAAACAGTGGGCGCGGGGTTTTCATCACTAAAAACCACGCGCCGCGTAAATTTAATTTTTTTTTAAAAAAGTCACTTACCTGTCCGGGTCTCCGCGGCTCCCGGCGGCCTCCCCTCTCTCTTCTTACTGGAGAGGGGGCTACTGGGAGTCCCAGGGGCTGATGGGAGGAACAAGGGCTGCTGGGAGATGTAGTTCTCCCAGCGCCCATTCCGGTGGGCCACACACACCGCACCGGGTGTCACACATACACTCATGCACTCATACACACACACAGTCACTCATACACACTTACATACACCACACACACTGACATACTCACGGCTGCTGCAGAAGAGCCGGCTCCCGACACTGGATGCAGAAGAAGATGAGAAGACAGCGCTTCGGAAGGTGAGTAATTAATGACTAATTAAGCTAATTGGATACTTCCAATTGCTTAATTAGTCCTTTGGGGAGGGGGGGGGGGTTGTCAGAGCAAGAACACGTGATTTTTCCTAAGAACATTGATTTCTGGAAAAATCACGCTTGCTCAGGAGGTGCGCAAAAAAAAACCTCCCAGTGCGTGTTTTTATAAAAAACACGCACCTAATAGAATAGCAAAAAACCCGCACCTGCAGGAAATACCTCGCAGGTGCGGGTTTTTGGCTTTTCTCGCAGCCTATTGAATATGCCCCTATGTGTTTCCTGAGCAAATAACGTATGTGTAACTTTGTTAAAATTGGATATAGTGAAAGGCCTATCATTGTAAGCTGTGCAATTTGTACTACACTTTTTAATTGGTGGAGATGCTGATTTGCTTCATAGGTCTCTTGTTTTAGGTAACAAACTGGATCTAATAATTCTCCTGTTTTTGCACTTTCATAAATAAAACTTGTCAATTTGAACACTATGGGCCTGATTCAGCAAGGAACACATTTGCTCATACACACGCAATTGGTTGATTGTTGCATTGTGCGCATGCGTATGCATCGCAGAGAGTGTGCGCAAACTAGCCACTGCGATCGGGACAGTGATCTCAGAGGATACGCAGATCCTGGGTGGAGTGATTGACAGGAAGTGCCATTTGGGGGTTGTGACGGGGGGTGGTCAGGCGAACGCAGGCGTGCCAGTGCGTTTCAATGCGTTGCATGGGCGTGCATAAATTATCCATTGTGATACCAGGTGCAGCCTGAGGCATCATAGCATGCACAGAAGCAATTCCTGAGTGGGGTCTGACCTGCCTTATCTGTGCATATGGGTCCAATGTTACTCAATGTTACTGATTGTTTCTCTCTGTTGGCCAAGTATATGGATGTGAGTAAGGGGAAGTGTGTGTCCTTATGTCAGGCTGCGATCGCAATGCGAATGCAAACATTTACATGTCACCACTGATATTAGCAACTGCGTTGCGTGCGTATAAGCAGAATAGCGATCCATAGTGAATCAGGCCCTATGTGATTGTGGTGACAGGAAATTAATAAAATGGTTCCTGGCACCTGGCTAGACCATAGCTCTCAAGGACTGTTTGCATGTGTGATACCCCGGAATTAGGGGGTCATAATTGTTAAACAGTCTGCGCCATGTAAAGGGAAGTCGTGAATGTTCCCCAAAAATGTAAATAAATGTATTTTATTAAAGAAGATTGTTCTCAGATAAAGTAGTCAATTGGTACATGTGTGCCTGTGCTGCCCCTATAGAAGGAAGAAGATGGTGCCATCCATACAGAAAGGCCCTGCAGTATTAGGGGGAGCATGAGCACAGGACTCTACCAAGGAGTCTGAGACAGTGGAGAGGTACCCCTGTTAGTCGCCCGGTGATATGTTGATAAGTCAGCGCGCAAAGGACAGGTGGAGCGTTAGCATGGCCTCGAGGGAGAGAGCAGGGAAAAAATCCAGGATGTGGGTAGACTGGCAGTTGGTGCCAGCAGCAACGGCCACAAACTGTTCCCCCCCTGTTGCACTGTGGGGACCAGAGAGAGAGGAGCGGTCAGCAGGTCCCTGAGGTAGCGGTAGCTGAAGAAAGCTCCGGTGCTCTGTTTACCTGATATAACCGAAGGAGACATTGCAGCGGCAGAAGGGACCTGATGGCAGGAAGTGGAAGCCTGTCGGGGAGAAGGCGCGGCTGAGGCGGAGTCAGTGGGATTGGCATTTAGACGGAGGGGAGTCTATCCTGGGTCCTCTGGAGGCTGTGTCGGGCACTGCAGGGAACCAGGAGGTCACGGTGGTAAGAGACTTATTACACACTACCACCCCTGCAGATAACCATTAGCAATGGCCCATTGTTAGGCAGCCGCAATAGCCCCATCAGAGCAGTGCACAGCAGAGATCTTCCCCATCAATAGCAAAGAGAGACACCCCTAACAAACGACTATTAACAGCACCAAGTAATCTGTTGTCACATTGTCCCACAAAGCAGCGTCCTTATACTGATAAGTTGGATAAGCAGGGAAGTCAGTGTAAAGGAAAGGGCAGGACTCATACAGATTGAGCCATATAAAACCTGTTTAGACTCCAAGGAAAGCCTCAGCTGTGTCCACACTTGTAATAAAGAGAACAGACAGTCAGCAGCCCTTCATGTGGCTGGGTGAAAAGCAACAAGTTGCAACATCAGTAACAGTAATACAACGCCCTGGATGGTTGCCAAATTGTTGATGCATTAATCTAGTTACAGAGACTGTTAGCCAGAATTAATAAGGAGGTACAATTGCAACAGGAATAAATTCAGCTTGAGCAATTTAACCTACTCAGAGTCGAGAGATCTCTATTAGTGACAATTTAAAGTCGGAGATAGCATCTAATAACCCGGGCAACACAGTGTATGCCAACAAGACTTTAGGAATATATGAACTCATGAACTATTAGGTGTTCTGGCCAGAAAAATTTAGAGAAATAGTTAGCATACGGGCTACAAAGATAGAAACTGCTATTTTTGTCTTTACTGTTTGATAAATACACTGAGGGTATTGATTATAAGTATTTTTGTTAAAATGTTGCTTAAAGAGTATTGCATGCATTAATCCTTTGACATCAGCAGGAGGAGAGGAATATTTGGCGATAGCAATGAGGCAGTGTTCCTGAATAATAAATTTGATTTGATATTTTGTTCATGTGAATTGTAACTGTAATTGTTATTGGAATTGAACTTGTAATTCTTACTGCAAAAGTGCAATTTAACATGATATAATTTCTGTTACTGCAATAAAATACATAATACGTTTCCTTCAAACTATTGTATACTTACCTCTTTACCTCTCTGTACAAAAGAAAGAACCTAGAACCCCATTCCTAAGTATACCCAGTGTTAGGGGGTGTTACACATGTATACGGTGGCATAGTAAGTGGGATTGTTACCTCACCGCACTGTGGACATGCATCTGTATCTAGAAGTCAGAAATATACATATTCACTTCATAGTATACTACCCTTATTTATTGTTCCTCAAGTTTCATGACATTGTATTTATTGTTATTATTATTATTATTATTATTATTATAATATTTAACATAACACAATGACATTGATAAGGTGGAAAAAGAAGACCGGGTGGAAAGAGAGTACAGTAGGATCCCTCCCAAGGGGGAGTGTCCTGATAAGAAGCCCATAGGCTTCTATTGGGTAATGTCCACTGGACTGACTGCTCCCTCCATGTGACTACTACCCCTTTTACACCTGCACATCAACCTGGGATTTTTGTCTGTGTAAATGGATCCACCCGGATCCAGGGACCCAGGGATCCAATTCGGGTACTTCACAGGGTTGGCCATGGGTCATTCCCGTGGCACCCTGCAGTGTAAACGGCACTATCTGGGTCACGATGACACGGATCATGCCACAAGCCGCCAGATTTCCCTGCTTCAGTGGCGCTTGGAGATGACATCATCTCCAAGCGTCCACTGCAACACCAAAGAGCCAGGTCACTGCAGACCTGGCTCTAGTGTGAATGGCACCGACTCGGGAATATCCCGGGTCGGCGTCGCAGTATGAAAGGGGTAAGTTCCGGGTTTGTCCGGATTGGAACCCTGTTCCATCCCCCTAGTCAGACCCGGAACTTTGGTATAAAAGTGGTATAATAAATTCACTAATACACACACACCTATGCACACACAAACACACTGATACAGACACACAGAACCATACATGCCCACACACATTCACATGTATACATACATACATATGCACACATACAGACACACACACACACACACATAGCATACACAGACATATACATGATACACATAAGAACCCATGCATATACATAAAAAGTGACATGTACACAGTCAGAGCTGTAACTAGACTTTTTGGTGCCTTGTGCCAGAGAGAGCATTGACGCCCACCCCCCATTTTTAAAATAGGGACATAAGATAATGCACCTGAAAAAGGGCCATGGCCTCATGGGGAAGGACCAGGTAGGAGATTGGGGTGGCCAGGAGATGCTGGGGATAGAAAACAAGGAAGCTTCAAGTGAGAATGATAATAAACAGGAAAATTTACAGGTCCAAACAGCGCCCCCTGCCCTGTGGTGCCCTGTGCCATGGCACTGGTCGCACTACCCTAGTTATGGCCCTGTACACAGTGCTTAAAGTGGTCCTAGAGAAGATGCAAATCCCACTGTAGTTTTGCCCCTTATGCAGTGCCCCACAGTATTGGTAGTGCACCTTATGCAGTGCCCTCAGTAGCGGTGCCCCTTATGCAGTGCCCCCAGTAGTGGCAGTGCCCCTTATGCAGTGCCCACAGTAGTGGTAATGCCCCTTATGCAGAGCCCACAGTAGTGGTGCCCCTTATGCAGAGCCCCCCTTATGCAATGGCCCCAGGAGTGGTGGTTTCCCTTATGCAGTGCCCCCTATGCAATGCCCCCATTGGTAATCCACATGTAATACTGCCCCAATAGTAATGCCCCCTGTAGTAGTGCCCCCAATAGTAATACCCCCAGTAAGTGCCGCCTGGGTAATGCCCCCAATAGTAGTGCTTCCAGTAGTAGTGCCCCCAATAGCAATGCCCCCTGTAGTAGTGCCCCTGAGTAATGCCCCCAATAGTAATGCCCCCTGAGTAATACCCCCAGTAGTAGTGCCCCCTGGGTAATGCCCCCTGTAGTAGTGTCCCAGTAGTAGTGACCCCTGAGTAATGCCCCCAATAGTAATGTTCCCCGAGTAATGCCCCCAGTAGTAGTGCCCTCTGAGTAATGCCCCCTATAGTGAAGCTGCTTACACACAAAAAAACAACCTAATACTTACCTTAAGCCCCACTCCCGCGTCCGATGACATCTGGTCTGCCTGGCTGCTCCTCTGAACTATGGGAGAGATGTCATGACATCTCCCATAGTGCACTGCACACTGCGGGATCCAGAAGCCGGAGCTCAGGAGTGAACTCCAGCCTCTGGCTGGCGCTGTAGGAAGGGAGCCGGGCCCCCGCTGGTAACAATATCTCAGTGGGCGCCCCACAAATGGAGCCTCCTTGCGGCGCCGGGCTGAGGTGGGTCAGAGGAGGCAGAACCTGTTCCGTCTCCAAATAGAAGTGACAGAACATAGTTCCACCCTGTTCTGGCCCACTTTAACCCCTGCATGTACAGTATATTATTGGTAATGGCTAAGAAGAAGGACAAGCATATTTTACCATTCATACCACCAGGGCTGCCATCAGAGGCCTGGACTGACAAAATATTGTTGATATGGAGGATGATCAAATGAGAGGAGAGCAGGAACCACATACCAGTCTTGCAGCTGCTGCCAGCAGTCATGATGACAATGCAAGGCCGTCAACATCATCTATGAAGGCCGATGCCTAAGGGCTTAAGTCAGGGCATTTAAAATCATATAAGCAATGTTTTACAGTGTTAAAGAAAAAAAAATTAAAAGCTAAGTTAGCTGCAGAGAAACATATGCCATTTACTACACAAAGTGGCAAGGAAAGGATAATGCCTTGGCCTTTATTTATGACTGGTGGTTCTGCATCTTATGGTGATGTAAGCTCTTCTCCCTGTAGAAGTGTCAGAAAAAATTTAAATCGCTAAGGCACATGAACCAACTGTGTGCTCAAAAAAATCACAGATCCCCGAGCAGAGTCCAAGTGTGTCCGCAGTTGCCATGTGTAATACTGTACCTAAAGAGTTTCGCCATTTTTGTGCCCTATACAAAAGTGGGGATGAGCAGCACAAGTCAACATGCTAACGTAGAAATCGAGGATGCTTCGGTGGGATTGCACTAGGAGGTTAAGGAGGATATTGCTGTAGTTGGCGCTAACAAGGAGGATGAGGATGTTGATGATGAGGATGTTGTTTGTGTAAATCAGGCAACAGTTGTTGCCCATGGTATGAAAAAGCCCATTGTCATGCTGGGGTAAAAGACAAAAAAATCCACTTCTCATGTGTGGAATTATTTCCACCCAAATCCAGACAACAGTTGTCAAGCCATCTGTAATGTTTGCCATGCAAGAGTGAGTAGAGGTAAGGACCTTAACCATCTAGGAACCTCCTCCCTGTTACGTCACTTGCAGCGCATTCATCAAATTCTAAAGTGTTTGCAAAATTCAGAAACTTTGGCTAAAAACTTAACAATTAGTCGAGCGTCACCTAGCTGCTCTCTCTGTTAGATTCAAGCACCTGCATCATCAACATCCTCAATTGTGATCGGAAGCAGTCCTGCTGCATCCAATTTCATAAGCATGACTGACTCCTCTCCTATCCATGGTTCCTCAGAAGGATCCTGGAGTGCTACGCCTGTTGTTGCTGCTGCTGCTGCTGCTGGATCTTCATCACAGAAAGGGACCAAAAAGACTACTACTATTAGTAATTTTAAAAAACAATTAACAATTGACTATTAAACAATCCTTTGATAGAGGAAGTAAGTATAACAGCTGTCACCCTGTGGCACAGCGGATCACTGATGCCATGATGGCTGTGCTAGTATTAGTAGGTGAAATAAAAGAAAATGAGGATGATAGTGTGGAGGAAGTGCAAAAGGAGGATGAGGGGAAAATTTGTGTCCTATCTGATGCATGAGGATGTTGACGATGAGGATGTTGTTTGCGTAAATCAGCCACCAGTGGCAACAGTTCTTGCTCGTGATAAAAAGAAAACGAGAAAAGCCACGTCTTGGGTGTGGAATTATTTTAATCTAAATTCTGACAACAGTTGTGAAGGCATCTGTTCCATTTGTAAAGCCAAATTTAGCAGAGGAAGGGACGTTAACCATCTAGGCACCTCCTCCCCATTACGTCATTTGCAGTAAGTTCATGCAATTTGTTTAACAAAATTATAATAATTTGTAAATTAATAACAAGCAGTCCAGTATTAGCTACCAGTAGTTTGTTCCAGCACATGCAATCTCCACCACCAACACCCTCATCATCAACCTCCTCCTTAATAATTGAAGGTAGTCCTTCCAAAAAATGTTTTGTGGGGGCCCAAACAAACCAAGGGACTTCAGCCACAAAAGTCGCTAAAGTGCTTGGTTTGTTAAACAGTACATGTCCTTTTTATTATCCTGCTCAAAGAGGTGACCTTGACGCTGGTGGGCAGGCCCGTATCAGTGGCCATTGATATGCTAACTACCTCTGAAATTCTATATATAAAATTATAAATTTAAATGTATACAGTAATGATCGCATAGTGCATCTGCAACTCTGTTTTTTGTATATGTCACTTTGAAATCTCAGCATGATGGCACCTTTCATTACTATTAGGGTGTGCAGTCTAGAGCCCCTCCTTAAATTCCATTTCCTGACTGGTCCACATTGCTAGTACAACATCGCTTCTGCTGAAGTTACAGCTCTGTGCTGAGCTCCCAGGTACTCTGTATCTGTACGATCCCAGGTATTGATTCTGCATGGATCGCTATTTTGTTTATATGCACGCAATGCAGTTGCTAATATCAGTGGTGACATGTAAATGTTTGCATTTGCATTGCGATCGCAGCCTGACATAAGGACACCCACTTCCCCTTACTCACATCCGTATACTTAGCCAACATAGAGAAACAATCGGCAACATCGAGTAACATCGGACCCATATGCACAGATAATGTAGGTCAGACATCACTCAGGAATTGCTTACTTCAGCGCACGCTATGAGGCCTCAGGCAGCATCTGGTATCGCAGTGGCTAATTTATGTACGCCCATGCAACACATTGCAAAGCACTGGCACGCCTACGTTTGCCCGGCTACCCCTTATCACCACCCACAAATGGCACTTCCTGTCAAACACTCTGCCATGGGTCTGCGTATCCTCTGCGATCACAGTCCCAATCGCAGTGACTAGTTCGCGCACGCGCACTGCGATGCATATGCATGCCCAGAATCAACAATCGGGTGATTGCGTATAAGTAACTGCGTTCCTTTCTGAATCAGACCCCCAGTCCGTCCAAATCAAGTTCCAGTCTGGTGAATGCAAGTCGCCATCTTTCTCAGTGATCCAGTCTGGTCTAACTAAAGGATTTGCTTCTAGTGTTACCATCGGTCCCAGCTGATACCTGTTACCATTGGTTCCTGCCGATACCAGTTACCATCGGTTCCAGCTGATACCTGTTACCATTGGTTCATGCTGATACCTGCAAACATCAGTCGCAATCCGATACCTCCAAACATCGGTCTTAATCCAATAACTCCAAACATCAGTTCAAATCCAAATCTACAAACATCAGCTCCTATCTGAATCTACCTAATCAGTTCTGCATCATCAGCTCTAATCCAGTTCCACATCATCAGCTCTGCATCATCGGTTCCATTCTGATATCATCAACTATAGTTACAATTCAACTTCCAGTATAATAAAGTTGTTCCATATCTGTTCTCTCCTTTGAACCAACCAGTGGCGGGCTGGGCCGGGGGGCAGGGTGCCATGTGCCCCCCGGGCCGCAGCATCATGCGGGCCGGTGCAGTCTGTGTCACTGTGAGCCGGCAGCTGCGTGTTTGCTGTAATCAGCAGCCGCTGAGAGTCTGTCAGACTCTCATCGGCTGCTGCTGCTCCCACTGCGGGAGCCATCTTCCAGCTCCCGCAGTGGGTAATGGGAGAGCCGTCGTCATGACGACGTCTCTCCCATAATGCAAAGCAGCCAGAGGAGCCAATGGAAGCGTCGGGACCAGGAGCGGGAGTTTCAGGTAAGTGTTTTTTTATTTTATTTATTTTTATTGTCTCTCTCTACTGGGGGCACTACCAAGGGGGGGATTACTATGGGGGCACTACCAGGGGGGAATTACTATGGGGGCACTACCAGATGGGGGATTTCTATGGTGGCACTACCAGGGGGGGATTACTATGGGGGCACTACCAGGGGGGGATTACTACTGGGGGCACTACCAGGGGGTGGATTACTACTGGGGGCACTACAAGGGGGGGACTACTACTACTGGGAGCACTACAAGGGGGGACTACTACTACTGGGGGAACTACAAGGGGGGACTACTACTACTACTGGGGGCACTACAAGGGGGTGCTACTACTGGGGGCACTACAAGGGGAGGGGACTACTACTAGGGGCACTGCATAGGGGGGAGGGGACTACTACTAGGGGCACTACATAGGGGGGGGACTACCACTGGGGGCACTGCGAGGGACCACTGCTGGGGGCTCTATATAAAGGACAATACTGGGGGTACTGCATAGGGGGGAGACTACAACTGGGGCCACTATTTAAGGGACATTGCATAAGGGTTACCACTATTGGGGGCACTGCATGGGGGGGTGGACTGCTACTGGGGGCACTGCATAGGGGGTACCACTATTGGGGTCACTATATAAGGGGCTTACTACTGGGGGCACAAGGGGCACTGAACAGGGGGGACCACTACTGGGGGCACAAGGGGCACTGCATAGGGGGGGGATCACTACTGGGGGCACTACTGGAGGCCTGCATAAGGGTGTTATCTCCTGTGGCACACGGGGGCACTGCATATGGGCACTACGACAGGGGGCTGCCCCTAATCTTTATTTTTACCTTACATTAATCCCATATGGACCCGCCTCTTCCCTGAAACACTTGAGGGGGGGCGGCGCCGTAGCATGCACGTTCTTCGGGCACCTTGGCTACACGCTACTCCTCTGCCAGGGCCGCCTGCATGCATTTGCCCCCCAGGCTAAAAGTTGCCAGCC
The DNA here is from genome assembly GCA_031769625.1 of Taudactylus pleione. NCBI lineage: Eukaryota > Metazoa > Chordata > Amphibia > Anura > Myobatrachidae > Taudactylus > Taudactylus pleione. Next base: position 21,914,793 of record JAUIMM010000255.1, on the reverse strand, counting down.
AGCCTCTGGAACCAACCATCTCCAGCAGTTTCTCTGCCGCCACTTCAGCCTTCCACACCTGATCCAGCACATCAACCCTCAGGTGTGACAGTCACTTGGCAGAGATTTTATTTGATAAATTACAATCATAAATACCTTCATAGTCTACTATAGAGGCAAAATTTGTAAGTGAAAAAAGATGTGTGGATGGACAAATCAGACAATTATCCTTGATAAATATTGAGAAATATTTCGTTCCCCACCCCCTGCAGTGCCTATACTGAACGATTAGTTGTTCAGTGTAGGCACCCTCCATCATCCCCGAACATGGTAAATCTGTCGTTATCTGCAGATTGACCGGCATTTTCGGGCAATGATTGATGTCGGAAACGATCAGCGGGAGAGCGCATCGCTGGTCGTTTCCGACATTTTAGTGCCTGATTCATGCACGATTAATGGATGAATGAACGATAACAATTTCGTTATCGTTCAGTCGTCCATTAATATCTGCGGGTGGATGTGCGCCTTTAGTTATATCAGAGGTTCCTAAACTCCGCCATTACAGTCCAGGTTTTAAAGATATGCATGTTTGAGCAAAGTGACTTAATTAATACCTCAGTCAATATGAATCAACCATCTGGACTCAAGCATGCATAACCTTGAAACCTGGACTGTAATGGCAGTTTGTTATGTTGTCATGGGACGATCTATCACTGATTTTATATTGTTAGTTACTGAATATGGAAAGGTTAACATAAATTCCATTGATTAAAGATAGCCCGATGCCAGACTTGATTCACATTCTTGCAAATTCTCACAATATAAACGGACAGGCCAGCTTCACTAGAGTTGGAAAAGCAACCAAAAGTAATTAGCTGAGGTTTCTATGACTTCCAGATGTGTCTAAGCAGTAGGTCAAACAATTAAGAATTAGGCTTCTTTAGCACTGGGAGACTGCGGAAATCCTGCTTACATAAATTGACCTCTCCACCATTCTTTGTAAACAACTTAAACTCTTGACCAAACATTATTCTTTTACAACTTTCTTCTATTGGCCCATAAGTGCTTATTCTGGGTCATGCAGAACACATCAGCTGCAATGAATAATCTTAAATATGTTATTTCTTCTTAGTCTCTCTGTTATTTTTGGAAACATATATGTCTATATTAAATTATATCCACAGGAAAATATTTTTGTTCCAGACTGCTCATGTTCCTTTGTTGCTTTGTGGAATGTTTTGAACTTTTTCTGCTTTAAAACTTTTTCACTTATTTTTTTACTTAAAATGAAAATATTAAATAGTAGCACTGGTGATATTAGCCTGTCAATTGGCACATGTGACCACAGGGCACTATGGCATGTGACTTATCTTAGTAATTATTGGCTCAAAGCTGCGACTATTCTGTTGTTGGTCACATTTCTAATAGAAATGTTAGACAAAAGCAATAGGTAAATGTAAGTTAAAAATGGCTTTAAGCAGAGAGCACGCTCTTTTACTAATGCAGACCCTCCAACATGACCCCTTCAATCAGGTAAACAATGCTCTGATCCTTAACTTTTCTCTTAATTAAAGATTCCTGTCACCTGTTTTGAAACACCCTTCTCATCAATTACCTAGTTCAACACAGGTGACTACAATAAAAAATTAAGAGGCATGACATGGAGCAGAGCAGTTTGTACCTGGTGGAAGGAACCATGTTGGAGGGTCTGATAATGGTGATGTCACATACTGTACACACTGTCAACACACACCCATTTTCTGGCAGTTCAGGTCCACTTAGACCTCCAGTATGAAAAACTGTTGGCAGACATGCCTGTAGGTGACTGCATGGCGTTAAACCTCTTATACCAATTTCAGATTTGCAGCAAAATCCTGTGTTATTGCAACCTGGGTTGCAGCAGGTGTAAAAGGGTCAAGGGTTGAATTCCCAAGTCGAGTGACCAGGCAATCCAACCCGGGTAGCATGCAGGGTTTAACATGGGAGCAACCCGTGTAACCGTGCAGTGTAAACGGGTAATCGTTTTATACCAAAAATAGTCCATACTCGGTCACGGTTAAGGTGCGTATCCACTTAGCGTTTAAACAGGCCGAGTGAACGATAACATCGTTATTGTTCAATCATTTGCTAATCGCTCGCAAATCGGCCATGTAGATGTCAAAAACGACCAGCGATGCGCACGCCCGCTGGTTGGTTTTGACATCTATCATCGCCCGAACATGCTGATCAACCAGACGACTTCGTCAGGTTGCCCATGTTCGGGGATGATTGATGAGCCTATACTGAACGACTGAACATTCACTGTAGGCACATCACAGACTGTGAAACGCCTGCACGATTACAATGTAGTAATCGTGCACTCGTTTCTATGTCTATTAGTGGTTACGCACCTTTAGGCTTACCATTCTATAATCTTTTGTTCCTATTTCCAATGTACTTGTCCTTTTTTTCTCTTCTGGTTGAATCATTCAAACCATGATAAAAACCTGCTGTACTATGGCTATGGTGGGCCCAGGTCACCTATGACTTGAGGCTGTAAAGTCTAAAATTGAAGCATAGCATCATCATTCACAAGAGAGATACAAGTATTTGGTCAATTTAAATATTAAAAAAGTAATTAGACCACTTCCGTCTTAAGTGACTTAACACTTAAAATATGGCATCTTGATCGAATATAGGGTGCATTTGGACAGGTATGATGGCATATAAAGGGCATAAATGGGTTAAAAAGGGAGGGAGGGCAGGGGTAGGAGGTGCCAAGCTGGTTGTTTACCCCTGTGTGCAGAGCCACTGATTGCATAAGAATTCCAAGGGGAAGGAGATGATGACATAGGTAGGGAAAGGAAAAGCACACAAGGGAAATGGACACTTCTTGTGAAATTTTACAATCTACACCTGCCCTCCAACATGACCCATTCCATCAGGTACAAAATGCTCTGTTCCTGGACTTACCACCTTATGTATGATTGCAGTCACTTGTGTTGAACTAGATCAGTGGTTCTCAAACTCGGTCCTCAGGACCCCACACAGTTCACTTTTTGCAGGTCACCCAGCAGGTGCACAGGTGTATTCATTACTCACTGACACATTTTAAAAGATCTACAGGTGCAGCTTTCTGTTAACTAGTAATTATGTGAAGAGACCTGCAAAACATGCACTGTTTGGGGTCCTGAGAACCGAGTTTGAGAACCTGTGAACTAGATAATTGATGAGAATGGTGTTTCAACGCAGGTGGATGAAATCATAAATTAGGTGGGAAGTCCAGGAGTAGAGCATTTTGTACCTAATGGAACAGTTCATGTTGGAGGGTCTGTCTATAGGAGAGTGGATGTAGAACAAAGGTGACATAGGGGCCTATGTATCAAAGCTTGATGAGAGATAAAGTTGTGAGAGAAAAAGTATTAACCAATCAGCTCCTATATCTCACAATTGTATCTCTCAACAAGCTTTGATAGATAGGCCCCATAGAATGGTGAGTCAATGTGCTGGGGCAAAAGGGGTGGGTTAGCAGACAAATAAATTATTTCTCATCACTAATAAAGCTAGACATGTCTTAAGGCCTTTTCCTCCTCCGGGTGTGTGCTGTATAGTACACGTACAAGAAATAAGTACGTTTTTAAACCAGATAAAATGACCTTCCCCTACAATGTGTGGCAAATGCACTGCTTTGTGAACACCATTTTGATTACTTTTCACTATCTCTCACTGTAAAATGGGATTATTCCATAGGTTCCAACTTTACGGAACCATCGGGATATCAGTGAGTGAGCTGTTAAATTTAAAGTGGCAATCAGTTATAAGACTGGTTCAGCTGATTGCTGCTTTAAATTTAGTGTCAAACTCACGGAAATCTTGTCAGTTCTGTAAAATTTAAACCTATTACATAACCAACTACCATCTGTATACTATAGGGAGGGGGCCCGCAGAGAGAACTATAAGTTGGGGGGCTGCAATGCTGCAATGAAAAGCACTGAGGAGGGGGCTGCACAGGGAGACACATGGTGGGCTGCCAGGGCTGTCCCAAGCCTAATTTTTTTGGTAAGAGGATATAGATTTTGTCCCCCCAATGTTGAAATAATCCCGATTTTCCGGCGTGAGAAAAAGGCTATTTAATTGTACAGCCTTTCCCCACGCAGCTGGGATTTTTTACGGTAATTAGTCACGGGGGAAACCTTGTGGCTAATGGAATACCCACCATAGGCTACCCATAAAGAAAAAAAAAACACATTAGCCCCCACGTGAAAATAATTATGCTTTTATGCTCGCAAAAAAAAACAGGCCACACATGAAAATAATTAAACACACACATAGGCCCCACATGAAGTGTGAAGTATGAAGTCCTTTTACAGCAGGACCACCCTGGGTGCTAAGATACAATTATACCCAATGATACATATTCAGGGAGAGGGTAACAGCACTGGGTGATGGGGAGAGGGTGACCACACTGAGTGATGACAGGGAGAGGGTGACAGCAATAGGTGACAGGGAGAGGGTGACAGCTGGAAGAGAGTGACATCAGTGGGTGACAGCAATGATTGATGAAAGGTAGAGGGTGACAGCAAATGGTGACAGGGAGAGAGTGAGAGCAGTGGATGACATGGAGAGGGTGACAGCAGTCGGTGTCATGGAGATGGTGACAGCCAGTGGGTGACTAATATACAAATCAGGCCACAGTATTTACATTTTCTTACCTGGGCCCAGAACTCCTCCTTGGACTTAATGCCGGGCCGGTCACGAGGTCGATCCCTCCATCCATCCCAGCCATGCCTGTACTCAGGGCCGGTTCTAGACCATGTGGAGCTCAGAGCAGAAATTCCCAGTTGCCCCCCCCCCTCCACAAAAAAGTCTTTGCAGATGATGTTCCTCTGCGCAAGCAGCTTTGAAAAAGGGGGCGTGGCCGATTGGGGATGGGGTTTTTTCCTTGCGGAACATCCCCAAATGATCACCCTTTCTAATACATTATGCCACACGTGTAATGCCCTTTCTAATAAATGATGTCACACATGTAATGCCCTTTTTAATAAAGTATGCCAACAATATAATGCGCTTTATAATAAATGCCACACATGTAATGCCCTTTCTAATACATTATGCCACACACGTGTAATGCCCTTTATAATAAATTATGCCACACACGTGTAAAGCCCTTTATAATAAATTATGCCACACATGTAATGCCCTTTATAATAAATTATGCCACACACGTATAATGCCCTTTATAATAGATTATGCCAAACACGTGTAATGCCCTTTATAATAAATTATGCACACGTGTAATGCCCTTTATAAAATATTATGCCACACATGTAATGCCTTTTATAATAAATGATGCCACACATGTAATGGCCTTTATAATAAATGATGCCACACATATAATGCCCTTTATAATAAATGATGCCACACATGTAATGCCTTTATAATAAATTATGCCACGCACATGTAATGCCCTTTATAATAAATTATGCCACACATGTAATGCCCTTTATAAAAAATGATGCCACACATATAATGTCCTTTATAATAAATGATGCTACACATATAATGCCCTTTATAATAATTTATGCCACACATGTAATGCCCTTTATAATAAATTATGCCACACACATGTAATGCCCTTTATAATAAATTATGCCACACATGTAATGCCCTTTATAATAAATTATGCCACACATATAATGCCCTTTATAATAAATTATGCCACACATGTAATGCCCTTTATAATAAATGATGCCACACATATAATGCCCTTTATAATAAATGATGCCATACATGTAATGCCCTTTATAATAAATGATGCCACACATATAATGCCCTTTATAATAAATAATGCCATACATGTAATGCCCTTTATAATAAATTATGCCATACATATAATGCCCTTTATAATAAATGATGCCCCACAAGTAATACCCTTTATAATAAATGATGCCATACACATGTAATGCCCTTTATAATAAATGATGCCACACATGTAATGCCCTTTATAATAAATTATGCCACACATATAATGCCCTTTATAATAAATTATGCCACACATGTAATGCCCTTTATAATAAATTATGCCACACATATAATGCCTCCCTCCTCTCCTCAGCATTCACACCGCCTCCTAATCTTCCTGTTCCCCCAGTGACTTACCTGCTGTGAGTCCCTCCAGGCAAAGGCTGCTGCTCCGCGTCCTGGTCCTGCAGGCTGCTCCATGGCTACAGATCTCTCCCCTGCATCCCAGAATGCCGTGATGCGGCCGTGATGACGTCACGCGGTGTACCGCACAGGCATTCTGGGAGACAGTGGGAGGGACTGAGAGGGAAGGAGGCAGTGGTCATCATGGCGCCGCCGGATTAGCTGCGACCTGAACACTGTCGTGATTGACAGTACAGGCTGTACTGTCAATCACTGACAGTGTTCAGGCCGCGGCGCCGGCGGGCAGTGCAGCGGCAAATGTGGTGGACAGCTGCGGGACTCCGGACATGGCGCCCTTACAGCTTGGCGCTGTACGCGGCTGCGTACTTTGCGTAATGGGCCGGCCGGCCCTGGGGGCTGCACAGGGAGACACATGAAGGGGCTGCTGCAAAGAAGACACATGGAGGGGGCTGCACAGGGAGACACATGGAGGGGGCTACAAAGGGAGACACATGGAGGGGGCTGCACAGGGAGACACATGGAGGGGGCTGCACAGGGAGACACATGGAGGGGGCACACACATACAGGTACAGATATACAGGGACAGACACATTGGAAACACACGTAAGAGAGCCATCACTAGGGAATATACTTTGGACCGCAATACTGGGGTGTCCTCCTGTGCTGTTCCCACTGTTTGTATGGAGTTGCTTCTAAGAAGCGCAATTTTACTTCTCATATAGGAGCTACACTAAACTAAACTTAAAATAATTTATTGTGATTGCTTCAGGACGGAATTATTTTATTGCACAAAAATGGAAAGGTTTTTCAACATTGGAAAGAAGCATAGTAGTGAAAAAAAGGATGAGGACCCACAGACCAGTGGCAAAGTTGTGAAGCAAAGAAATCATTGCAGATATGACGATACTTACTTAGACCTTAGCTTTACGTCTGTAGATGTCAGTCATGAAGAGCGTCCACAGTGTTTACTATACCTGAAAATATTGTCTACAGAATGCATGATTACAAGACCAATCACTCTAACATGGCTAAGAAACCACGTGATTTCTTCACCAGAAAGGTAAAGGCTAAAATAATTAAAAGAACAAAAAGGTACATTTTTTTAAACAAGCATCCATATCAGGCAATGCTTTGCTTTCATCCTACAAGGTGACATATAGAGTTGTGATGTGTAAAAAGCCTCACACCATCGCAGAAGAAGGCTGCAGTGGATATGGTCAACATTATGGTTGGGGAATCAGTGGGAAAACTACTTTTGAAGATACCTTTATCCAACAATACCATCAGTCACAGAATCCAACATATGGCTGAAGATCTGAATGACCAATTCATTGAAAAAATTAAAGGGAAAGAATTTGCACTACAACTAGATGAGGCAACAGATAGCAACAAAGATGCTCATTTGATTTGCTACACACGCTTTGTAGACAGTGACAATATTGTGGAAGACCTTCTCTTTTGTAAAAGTATCACTGCAGGTATAAAGGTACAAGACTTGTTTCATTGAGACTTTTATGAGTGAAAACCACTTAAACTGGACAAAGTGCTTTGGTGCCTGTACTGATGGTGGTCGCTCTATGTCTGGCTGTTATGGAGGATTGCAGGCAAAGCAGCTGATGCACTGTGGACCCACTGCTTTATCCACACGGAAGCCCTTGCTTCAAAGCACAGATGGTGTAATGGTTAGCATTTCTGCCTCACAGCACTGAGGTCATGGGTTCGAATCCCACCATGGCCCTACCTGTGCGGAGTTTGTATATTCTCCCTGTGCTTGTGTGTACTCTGGTTTCCTCCCACAGTCCAAAAAAATACTGGTAGGTTAATAGGCTCCCAACACAAATTAACCCTAGTGTGTATGTGTGTGCACATGTGATAGGGAATATAGATTGTAAGCTCCACTGGGGCAGGGACTGATGTGAATGGCCAAATATTCTCTGTAAAGTGCTGCGGAATATGTGTGCGCTATATAAATAACTGATAATAAATAACAATAAATAAAGCAACTGAGTCCTCCATTAAATGCAGTCATGGAGAGCGTGTTGAAAGTCGTGAACTTCATAAAAACTCGCCCACAGAAGGCAAGGTGTTTTTTAGAAAAATGTGTGAAGATATGGGCTCTGAGCACACATCTTTGTTGTACTACTGTAGCTCATGATGGCTCTCCTATGGCAATGTACTTTCCTGTTTCTTTGAATTACATCAGGAACTCTACTCCTATCTCGTAGAAGAAGTACACGAGTGTGCCCATAGGCAAAAGCAGGGGGGGGGGTTTGCCTGGAAACCCCCCTCCCCAGCGCACACCATGACCACAATATAAATAGTAATATAAGAGAATGTTAGTAGCGCTGCATGTTCTTCTCAGTATCACAAATGAAATGATTAGCACCACCTGTGGATCTTTTAAAATGTGTCAGCTAATAATAAATATACCTGTGCACCAACTAGGAGATGTGGAAAATATGCACTGTTAGGGGTGCACTGCTATAGACCATCAATAGGGTAAATTATTAATACTGTATAATAATACACTATCCAGTACATATGGAGACCAAAATGTACATATATATGTCCAGGGCAGTGCTAGGTTCTTCTGCCGCTCCCCCAGACTCCCGGACTTGCTCCAGTGCTCAGGAATGGTGCCCACATCTGAAGAAAAACATTCTGCTCAGACAGGATGGACCTACTGCCGCATCTAATGGCTTACTGTGATCACTGGTCCTGGATATGCTGGAATTATGCAACACAATATACTTTGTATGTAACATATTAAAGCTGGATAAGTACTAATTCTGCCCTCTTCATGGACTGGCCACACTCGCTCTAAACTCAGGCATTTGGAAACCCCCCTCTAGAAATCCTGCGTTTGCCACTGGTGCCAATAACTACTTGGATACTGATTTTTTGTCCAAATTAGCATACTGTAACTGTGTGATCTCTTTGACAAACAGAATGCATTGAATCTCTCTCTACAAGGAAGCAACGCCCACATTCTTAAACTCTCAGAGAAGGTTTTAGCTTTCAGGAAAAAATAGCTTTTATGGAAAAGAAAATTAAATGTAGATGGTTACAGTGACTGTTTCTCCATGTTGCATCAGTTTGTTACATTCAATGATGTTTACTTGACACATGAACTTAAATCAGTTTTTGAGCAGCATCTAATAAAGCTCAGTGAATGGTTTGAAAAATATTTTCCAGAGAATATGAAGAAATTTGTATGGATCCAAGACCCATTCAGTACCAAGGCCCCATCTGAATTCACTTCTACAGAAGAAGAAAAACTCATTGAGCTCTCCTTTGACAAGACTCCGAAAGTAAAATTAAGCAGCATGGGACTTGAAGAGTTTTGGCTATCCATTAAAGATGAATATCCAATGCTAAGGGCAATATTCAATAAGTTTGCAAAAAGCCGTTATCGCCGATGACGTAATTTTCTAATTTTTCACTTATCCCCGTATTCAATTTTCCCGACTTTTCGCCAGTGGGAAAAGTCAATGCATCAGACCGTGCAAAAAAGTATCACTTATCAATAGGTGGCAAAAAAAAGTGCAGAATTGGGGTTTTGGGGCACAAACTTCCAAAAACCACCCTGCGCCCCTTGGACAGTCCCCCAAAGGTATTCTGTGTCAAAACATTTTAAAAAAAAACCCACAGGATACCCCAATAAAGGTACTTTCATTTTGGGGGTGAAAAATTAAAAGTAGGGGGACAAATTTCTAAATTAGCGAAATAGGGGCAAAGTTGCTGGGCTTTTCGCCGTCATTGCTGGATTCCAGGTTGAAAAAGTATTGCGCTCGTCCCCACAATTCCCCATATTCAATTTCAATTTGTCAAAAATGGGACCCGGCGTTAAAGGAAATCTGCGAAAAGTTCTGTAATTTTGGGGGAAATCAGCCTGACACCCCCCAAAAGATGGTCTGACATGGTGGTTCACTATGGGTACCCCCTAAAAGCCCTTCTAAAGGTATGTGGGGTCTTTAAACGGTCTCAATAGCTGCTGTTTTGCGTTTTTAAGAAAGTGGTGAAGAATAGCATTTAGCAACTTTTTTTTGGCAGCAGTTCCATCAAATTTGGGGTACATGAAAAGAGGTGCAAGCATATTTAAGTGGCTAATGTGAACTTTGAAAAATTGTGAAAAATCCACCTGCCGCAACCACCTGCAATAAAAAAAACACCTGGTGCATACTTGGGGACGCCCCCTGAGTCTATTTCACTAATTTAGAAATTTGTCCCCCTTCTTTTAATTTTTCACCCCCAAAATGAAAGTACCTGTATTGGGGTGTCCTGTGGTACTTTAAAAAAAAAAAATTGACACAGAATACCTTTGGGGGACTGTCCAAGGGGCGCAGGGTGGTTTTTCGAAGTTTGTACCCCAAAACCCCAATTCTGCACTTTTTTTCGCCACCTATTGATAGGTGACTTTTTCGCAGGGTCTGATGCATTAACTTTTCCCACCGGCGAAAAGTCGGGAAAATTAAATACGGGGATAAGTGAGAAATGTGAAAATGACGTCATCGGCGATAAAGTACCGCTAATAATGGCTTTTCGTAGCCTAATTGAATATGGCCCATATACTCAGGGGGTGTCCCCAAGTATGCACCAGGTGTTTTTTTGATTCCTATCCAAATAAAATAAAAAATCACATCAATATAACGTGCCCATAACTTTTTAACCTTTTGGCATGATGGTTGCTGCAATAGTTTATGAAACAAATGCAATCAGTTGGTTTCATATCATTTTTGGTTAATATCCTACCATCTTATTATCTATAGTTAAATCCCAAAAAATGACTTCAACAATGTTGATATCAAAAGTAAGTGAAAAATTACAGGTATTGGAGTTTAGAAGGGAACAAAAAAGGTTTAGGGATTCTCTGTCTCCTTTCAAATAAAAAAAAAAACCTCAATATAACATGCCCATAACATCAGACTTGTTCCAAACTAGTGGCCACTCCATGGATTTACATTATTTAAGGTGATGTGCAATGATGTGCACTTAATGGTATATACAAAATTATTTTACAAGATCAGTTTGTGGTTACTCCTTACTTTACGGAGCTTTGGGATTGAGAACTGGCAACAAGAGGTGAAAGGGTGGTATAGGACAAGAAATTCCAGATTGTTAATGCCTGTTCCTCTAGTCTGGAGGTGCAGGAGACACAGTGTAAGGCTTTAACAAGGAGGTACAGATGTTCTGATGTTCTACACAAATATATCACCCCGGTCCCCCTCTCTGCTAGATGTGAAATTGGGAAAGGAGATCTGTAATACACATATGATGGGAGTTCGCTTTTATTGTCCCTTTCTGGACCAAGATACTTGGATAATCGGAATCTGCATTCAGCATTGCACATACACATACAATGCTGAATCAGACCCAGAGATCGTGACGACAAAACTGCTGCAGTTCCAAGAATACATACAGTTGAAGCAACTGCTGAGAATACTTCATTACACACAAGAATTGTCAAGTCCAAGAAGACAAAGTACAGGTGTTAATATGTCACAAAGTTGGACACAAGGAGTATAAAATGAAAGATGCAAATGCCACGCAGTAATAGAAGCATGACAGGTAAAACACACATATACTGATGTGCTCAAGTTACGATTTTTTGGCCAATTTCCTCATGAACTTTCACGGGAGCTCCCTTGCCGTCGTGATGACGATTTTGGAAAAAAGACACCCAATCTGTCGATAGATCTCACGATCTATCGGATCGTATGGATTGTGAGATTGGCCATAACAAATCGTGAGTTTAAAAAAAAAAAAAAACAGGCTCTTAACTATTGGTGGGAAATTTAAATAGCCATAGCAATGGGAGGGGCTATCTAGGGAGTATAAAAAGCAGGCACCCTTTAAACTCTGTGTACATTCTGCTCTGCTACTAGATGAGGCTTGGTGTATTCCTGCTGAATCCTGTACATTGCTACTGTGCTGTTTGTATTTGGCTTGCCTTTTGCAAAGTTTATTCTACCTGCAAGTGTGTGCTACCTACCTGCATTCTATCCTGTTCCTGAATTCTGTACTGATGCGTTCCTATCAGTATAGAGTGTTGGTCGCTGAAGCTGGGGTCCGGGAGATTAGGAAGAGGGCCCAGCGAAGGACGAGAGCATGCTGGACCAAGGAGTGGCTTCAACAAAGGGATACCCGCTCTCACATGTCCCTGCTGATGGAGATCAAGGAGAACAACCCGGACGACTATCGGAACTACGTGCGCATGGATCAAGCCACCTTCCAAGAATTGCTGCATCTGGTGACCCCCCACATCCAGAGACAGGACACATGGTGGCGGAGGGCAATCCATGCTGAAGACAGACTGGTGGCTACCCTTAGGTACCTGGCTACAGGAAGGTCATTTGAAGACCTGAAGTTTGGGACACTCATCTCACCGCAGTCCTTGGGCGTCATCATTCCAGAGACCTGCAAAGCCATCGTAAAAGTGCTACAGTACCAGTATTGCACGGTAAGTTAAAAAAAAAACACCACACATTGGTTTCTTGTTTAAAGACATTTTTATTTTTTTTATTTTTACTCAACATAAAGCAAAAAATAGCCTTCATTTAGTACAATGTGCACTGACCTGCAGGCAACTGAAAGTGTGCACTAAACTGTGTACAATATACTTTTTTTGTAACAAGTTCACAAAAGAACATTATCACCAAATTTTATGAATCCTAATAGGTAGCCGGCTGTATGTGATAGGGTGGGTCAGATGCCAGTTTGAACAGGCCAATACACACATGGCACAAATACATTGTAGCCCCGGCTTCCAGCAATGTGTACTTGTGCCATGTGCGTAGTGATCTTGTCCAAATGGCGTCATCACCACCCTATCCCATGCAGCAAGCACCTATTAGAAATCATAAAATTTGGTGACATTAAAAGCAAGAAAAAATTTACATCTCTGTATATTGGGGTGACTCATCCGCTGCATCCAGCAGAGCATTATACAAGGTCGTGGTGGTGCTTGGGGTGCTTGGTGGGGGAGTAATATCTAACTGGGCAGGGGGGGACAGACATACCTATTTGGGGCAGGGGAAAATAGCATTGGATCTGCAATGTATGTAGAATTTGTGAGATTTTTGCTCATACAGCGACTCAACAGGTCGTGGGTTAACCTTAGAAAATTCTTTGGATATCTGTATCCATATTTCTCAATGTGCTGTTCACATGAGCTGTGAAATCATTGATTGCATCTGGGGGTTTCTGCAGCAGCCGTTCTGCGTTTTGGAAAAAATTGTCCTCACGTTCAGTAAGATTCTCCTTTCTCCCTTGTTTTTTTTTCTTTTTTTGGGGTTGTTGAGAAGATGAGGCTCCAGGTGGAAGTGGAGTTTCCACTTGTGTGGTATTCTCTGGCTCACTGTCACCACCGAGCAGACTAAGGTCAGGTGTGGATGATAAATCAAGGCGTTGGGTGGGAGTCTATATAGGAAAAAAAGATATAAAAAAATATTATAGTCATGTTTTAACCCCTTTTTTACTATTTTTACAGTTTCCTAACACCGTGGAGGAGTGGACCAGCATCGCGGAAGATTTTGAACAATGTTGGAATTTCCCTAACTGCGGAGGAGCCATCGATGGGAAACACATCAGCATCAACCAACCTGCCAACACCGGATCATATTACTACAACTACAAAGGATTCTTCAGCATTGTTCTCATGGCAGTGGTGAATGCCAACTACGAATTTCTGTTTGTGGATGTCGGCAAGAATGGCTGTGCTTCGGATGGTGGGTTCTTCAAAAAGACGGCTTTCTACCAGAGACTCGCCAACAAAACCCTCAACTTGCCTTCACTGGACCAGACAAAGCACGGCCTAAATTATGTTTTCGTTGCAGACGAGGCTTTTGCATTACATGAACATGTGATGAAGCCATTTGCACACAGGGGCCTGATCAGAGAGAAAAGGATCTACAATTACCGTCTATCCCGGGCACGGCGCATTGTGGAAAATGCGTTTGGAATAATGAGCAACCGCTTCCGCATTTTCCACACCACCATCAATCTACATGTGGAGAAGATAGACTGGGTTGTGATGGCGTGCTGTGTGCTGCACAACTTTCTGCAAAGAAAATCTACTCAACGAGGACCAGTCCCAACTAGACCAGAAGATGTAGGACTCCTGGAGGACATTGAACATTTGACATCTGTGTCTGCACCACCAACTACAACAACATCCACCGCACGTGCCAAAGAAGTGAGGGAGGAGTACATGACCTATTTCAATGGACCAGGTGCTGTACCATGGCAGGAGGACTGTCTGTGAACTACTGACTAAATTGGACACTTTGGATTTAACAACAAAAACATTAAGGATTTTGGTTTAAAATGTGTCACTACTTACCAAGACTTCTGCAACCTCCTCTTCTCCCTCACGCTCAGCCATCAAGACCATAGATTCCCTTTGAGGCTCTTGTTCACTGATGAATGACATCATATGGTACTACCACAGTGCAGGACTATATATTTCATCTGTGCCCGCTCCTGATTTTTTGGAGTCATCCACCTTCTTCTTTTCTTTGATGTACACTGTCCTGAGATTTTTAATCTTTTGCCGTACAGTTTTCAGGTCTGCATTAGATATGTATTTTTTCGTATACAGCAAAAGTTCCTCTAGTGCGACCAACTTGTGCGACTTATTGTGGTACTTCCGAGAACTGATCTTCCACAGACACTCTTTCGAGTGCAGGATTTCAATGAATCCTGTAACAAATTCACGTTCAGAATCCATGGACATTATCTATGAATAAGAAAAAAAAGGACATTTAAATATTTGTGTATATAGTTTTGTTAAATGTAATGTTGTTATAGTTCACATTTTTAATGTTTTAATATTTTCTTTTTTACAGGTTTTTAAAGGTTTGTTATGGTATTCTAATCTTGTTTTCTTTTACAGGAATGTCGTGTTCATTGCTTGGTAATATAATGTTTTTCTTTGTTTGACAGTATGGGTTTTCCACCTTTGGGCCTGTCGTTGTGGTAGAACTACAGATCCCAGGATGCCCTAAAAACTGTTTCAAAGGTGGGTGGCAGGTCATCCTGGGATCTGTAGTTCCACAACAGCTGGAGACCGAAAGGTAGAAGACCCCCAGCTTTAAATAATGTGTGTTTTTAAATGTAATGTATGGTGATTATTTTGTAAAATACGTGTTTATTTATTTATTTTTTTGTTATATTACACACATTGGTGGGCAGTGGGGGAGCTTAATGCATGACCCAGCCACCGCCCGCCTCAATACGGCGGGCGGTGGCTGGGTCATGCATTAATTACCTGGGGGCACAAATTGTTAGGCAGTGGGAGCTTAAATGCATGACCCAGCCACCGCCCGCCTCAATACGGCGGGCGGTGGCTGGGTCATGCATTTATTACCTGGGGGCACACATTGGTGGGCAGTGGGAGCTTAAATGCATGACCCAGCCACAGCCCGCCTCAATATACGGTGGGCGGTGGCTGGGTCATGCATTTATTACCTGGGGGCACACATTGGTGGGCAGTGGGGAGCACATATTGGTGGTCAGTGTGGTTGTATTTAAACTGTACCAATACTCACCAAAAATTGTCCAAAACAAGAATCCAGTGTGCAGGCTCCTCAATGGGCGACTGTCTTGCTCCATACATGATGCTGCATAAGATGGCGATGGGGCGTGTCCAGGCTTCTGTCAGTCAAATTCTGCATTGTGTGATGAATCGTACGATTCATCATGAGGGAAAAAACCCTCACGATCGGCATCCATCGTGTTCATGGTTGGCTAATCTGCCCTACAGCACGGCAGATTAGAAGATGCAATGTACGACGAGCAGGGACGCCCATCGGCATCGTGCTTGTGAGTATAACCTCACGATTTGTACTTTTTTTACTCGATTCATCGTCACGATTCGTCGAAATCGGCCAGATCGTGTAAAATGTCGCTGTGTGTGGGCACCTTAAGTGTCTCAGACAGTCAAAGAAAAGACTGTTGGTACATAACTATTCACATGTAATCCTATAAAGATCAGAGGGATTGGGGACAAGGTCCTTACAGCCATGAAAGTCGGCCAATCACAGTTTGCTAAAGATAAAATTTTAGACCATAGTCACCAATATTCAAGATGTGTTATTAATGCCAGATATGGGGACAAACCTCATTGCAATAAGTGTCCAAGAGCAAAGAGGTTTCAAGGTCAACTTCAATGAGGGCAAATGTATTGTGCAGTATAAAAGCCATAGCAACCCATTGCTAGCAACAATATGCTCTAGACACAGAAGAGTGTTGTATGAGGATAGCCACTGGGAATCGGTATGAGATGCTGGCGCTCGGGATCCCAGCTGTTAGAAACCCGACGCCGGCATCCCAAAAGGGTTAACATACCAACACTTGTTGGTCAATATGTTAACCCTCCCCCTCTCCCTACCTTAACCCTCTTGGTCGCCTAACCCTCCCCCCTAGTACCGAAACCTAACCTCCCCCTCCCCGGTGCCTAATCCTAACCCTTCTTCCTTAGTGCCTAAACCTCTCGCTAGTGCCTAACCCTAACCCAAGCTCTCCTAACGCCCCGATACTTACCTTCGGTATCCCGGCGGTTGGGATGCTGGCACCGGGCTTCTGACCGGCGTCAGGATTTCAGCGCCGGTAATAGGAGCATCGACATCCAGACCGCTGGGATGCCGAATGCATGCCGGCCACTGATGCAAATTAATCTATGGAACTTTGGCACAGGTGACTAGGCCACCTGAGGTATAATAACGTCCAGAAACTCCTTGATGGGATAATGAATGGAATGACCGTGAGTGACACAGACAGACTGACATGCAAAAGTTGCCCCTTTACAAAATCAGCAACCAGAGTTAAAGTTGCCCCTTTCCAAAATCAGCAACCAGAGCTAAAGCACACCTTCCATTAGTACATACTTATGTTTCTGGTCCGTTGAAAGAAAAATCGATAAGTGGGTACATATACTTTCTGACATTCATCAATGACTTCACAAAAAGTAATAGATAAGATTGCAGATTTCAAGAGATCAGTAGAAGCTCAAACTGGTCAGAAGACAAAAATCTTGAGATCTGAGAATGGTGGAGAATATGAAAATAGGAGCATAACAACCTTTCTAAAGAAGTATGGGATTGAGCATCAATTGACAATTGCATACACACCAGAACAAAACAGTGTAAGTTAGTGTGCCAATCGTAAAACTGTGGAAAGAGCAAGATCCATGCTGCATGACGCCAACCTAAAAAAATGCTTTTGGGCGGAAGCAGTGTTTACAGCAGTCTACCTAAATAATCATGCACCCACAATTACAGTACAAGGCAAAGCACAATTATAGGCATTGTCTGGAAACAAGCCAAGCATCAATCATCTCAGCGTATTAGGATACAAAGCATATTCTCACATATATGCTCATCTGTATTACCACTTATTTCAGTGATACATGCCATTGCTCTGCTTTACTGTAAAATGCACTGACTAGTAGGGGGTCCAATATGCTGGGTATAGCTAAAGTCATCTTTAAGATAATGTTACCTAGCGATTAGGAGTGAGCGGGTTCGGATTTCTGAAATCCGAACCCCCCCGAGCCCCCCCGATCCGAGGCCGATCCGAGTCAGGCTCGACTTTTCCCGCCTGGCTCGGATCTGAAATCGAGGCAAAACGTCATCATCCCGCCTTCCGGGTCTCGCGGGTTTTGGATCCTATATAAGGTACCCGCGTCGGCGCCATTTTCTCACTCGGCTGTGGACAGTGAAGAGGGAGGGTGGGAGTTAGGGCTGGCTGGGCTGTGTAGTGTAGTGTTGTAGTGTAGTGTAGTGCAGTGTTGTGCTGTGCTGCGCTGTGCTGCCGTTGTCCATAGGGGCTGTGTCCACTACTTCAAAGTCCATAGGGGCTGGCTGGACTGTGTTGTGCAGTCAGTTGTCCATAGGGGCTGTGTCCACTCCAAAGTCCTGTGCAGTGTCCCAGTCCTAAAGGGGTGCTGTAGTCGTGTCAAGGGGGTGCTCTGTCCATCAGGGGTGCTCCCCTCAAGTGTTAAAAAAAAAATGTTTGTGAATTGTGTGCACTGTGGCTGCACGTGCATCAAAAAGGAGCAGCGCCAAGCGTGCGCCTGTGTCCCATAAGTAAAAGGCCGGCTGGCTTGTCCGTTAAAGGGTGCTGTAACCCCCAAAGGACACTCCAAACAAAATAAAAATATATATTTTTTTGTGTTTGTGAATTGTGTGCGCAGTAGCCGCACGTGCATCAACAAAGTAGTGCCAAGCGTGTACCTGTGTCATAAGTAAAGGGCCGGCTGGCTTGTCCATTAAAGGGTGCTGTAACCCCCAAAGTACACTCCAAACAAAATAAAAAAATATTTTCTGTGTTTGTGAATTGTGTGCACTGTGGCTGCACATGCATCAACGAAGGAGCAGCGCCAAGCGTGCGCCGGTGTCCCATAAGTAAAAGGCTGGCTGGCTTGTCCGTTAAAGGGTGCTGTAACCCCCAAAGGGCACTACAAACCAAATAAAAAAAATATTTTTTTGTGTTTGTGAATTGTGTGCGCAGTAGCCGCACGTGCATCAACAAAGTAGTGCCAAGCGTGCGCCTGTGTCCCATAAGTAAAAGGCCGGATGGCTTGACCGTTAAAGGGTGCTGTAACCCCCAAAGTACACTCCAAACCAAATAAAAAAATATTTTCTGTGTTTGTGAATTGTGTGCGCAGTAGCCGCACGTGCATCAACAAAGTAGTGCCAAGCGTGCGCCTGTGTCATAAGTAAAGGGCCGGCTGGCTTGACCGTTAAAGGGTGCTGTAACCCCCAAAGTACACTCCAAACCAAATAAAAAAATATTTTCTGTGTTTGTGAATTGTGTGCGCAGTAGCCGCACGTGCATCAACAAAGTAGCGCCAAGCGTGCGCCTGTGTCATAAGTAAAGGGCCGGCTGGCTTGACCGTTAAAGGGTGCTGTAACCCCCAAAGTACACTCCAAACAAAATAAAAAAATATTTTCTGTGTTTGTAAATTGTGTGCGCAGTAATCGCACGTGCATCAACAAAGTAGTGCCAAGCATGCGCCTGTGTCATAAGTAAAGGGCCGGCTGGCTTGACCGTTAAAGGGTGCTGTAACCCCCAAAGTACACTCCAAACAAAATAAAAAAATATTTTCTGTGTTTGTGAATTGTGTGCACTGTGTCTGCACGTGCATCAACAAAGGAGCAGCGCCAAGCGTGCGCCTGTGTCCCATAAGTAAAGAGCCAGCTGGCTCATTTCTTAAAGGGTGGTGTAACCCACAAAGTGCACTACTCTCCAGCAAAAATAAAAAAATATTTTCTGTGTTTGTGTGCGCCTTAGCTGCACGTATATATCAATATAACATAAATGGAGGACCAAACTTTCTCCGATAAAAATAAAATAGGGAAAGATCAAGAACCACTTCCTCCTAGTGCTGTTGCTGGGAGTTGTTCATCATCCCAGAGAAGAAGTAGGAACACCACTACTTTTACTAAACAATTAACCCTCCAACAGTCCCTAGCGATGAGGATGAAGTACGACAGCAGTCATCCTGAAGCAAAATGTATAACTGAGTCCTTGACTGCTATGTTGGTGTTAGACGTGCGTCCGGTATCCGCCATTAGTGCAGTGGGATTTAGACAATTGATGGAGGTAGTGTGTCCCCAGTTCCAAATCCCGTCTAGATTCCACCTGCATCCTCAAAGCAGCAGCGACAAGCATGCGTCTGTCTGTTAAAGGGTGGTGTAACCCTCAAAGTGCGCTCCACAAACAATAAAAAAATTCTTCTTTTTTTTTGTCTTTGTGAAAAGTGTGGGCTGTAGCCGCACCTGCATCCTTAAAGCAGCAGCGACAAGCGTGCATCTGTCTGTTAAAGGGTGGTGTAACCCTCAAAGTGCGCTCCACAAACAATAAAAAAATTCTTCTTTTTTTTTCTGTCTTTGTGAATTGTGTGGGCTGTAGCCGCACTTGCATCCTCAAAGCAGCAGCGACAAGCGTGCGTCTGTCTGTTAAAGGGTGGTGTAACCCTCAAAGTGCTCCAAAAAATAAAAAACTATTTTTTTTATGTGTTTGAGACTTGTGTGCGATGTAGCCGCACATGCATCAACACAGTAACAGCGCCAAGCGTGCGCCTGTGTCATAAGTCAAGGGCCGGTTTGGACATCTGGTCCGGACTGAAGGACGTGCCAACAATTTCTGACAAGTCTACTGTCACTGCATATGATACTGTCCTCAAAGCAGCAGCGACAAGTGTGCGTCTGTCTGTTAAAGGGTGGTGTAACCCTCAAAGTGCACTCCACAAACAATAAAAAAATTCTTCTTTTTTTTTCTGTCTTTGTGAAATGTGTGGGCTGTAGCCGCACCTGCATCCTTAAAGCAGCAGCGACAAGCGTGCGTCTGTCTGTTAAAGGGTGATGTAACCCTCAAAGTACGCTCCGCAAACAATAAAAAAATTCTTCTTTTTTTTTCTGTCTTTGTGAATTGTGTGGGCTGTAGCCGCACCTGCATCCTCAAAGCAGCAGCGACAAGCGTGCGTCTGTCTGTTAAAGGATTACATCGGTGACAGCATCCAAGTAGGCATGTCAGACAGTCCGTACATGTACTGGCAGGAAAAAGAGGCAATTTGGAGGCCCCTGTACCAACTGGCTCTATTTTACCTGAGTTGCCCCCCCTCCAGTGTGCACTCCGAAAGAGTGTTTAGTGCAGCCGGGAACCTTGTCAGCAAAAGGCATAGGAAGTTGCTTCCACAAAATGTGGAGAAGATGATGTTCATAAAAATGAATTATCAACTTTTCCAGGGAGACCAGCCTCCAGAATGTACAGAGGGACCTGTGGTGGTGGATTCCAGCGGGGACAAATTAATACTCTGTGAGGATCAGGATGTACACAACACTGAAGAGGGTGAGGAATCGGTGAATGAAGAGGATGAGGACGACATCTTGCCTCCGTAGAGCCAGTTTGTGCAGGGCCAGATTAAATGGCAGCTTGTTTTGTGGGGGCCCAAACGAACCAATCATTTCAGCCACAGTCGTGTGGCAGACCCTGGCGCTGAAATGATTGGTTTGTTAAAGTGTGCATGTCCTGTTTATACAACATAAGGGTGGGTGGGAGGGCCCAAGGACAATTCCATCTTGCACCTCTTTTTTTATCTTTGCATTATGTACTGTTTGGGGCCTAGTTTTTCAAACTGCCATCCTGTCTGCCACTGCAGTGTCACTCCTAGATGGGCCACGTGTTTGTGCTGCCCACTCGTGTCGCTTAGCATAGTCATCCATCTACCTCGGTGCAACCTTTTGGACATAAAAACACTATTGTGAGGTGTGAGGTGTTGAGATTAAACTGGAAATTAGTGGAAATTAAGGTTTTCGAGGTTAATAATAGCACAGGAGCAGAAAAATCAACACATTCTGTGATTTTAGCTGTTTTTATGCTTTTTTAAAAAAAAATACAGATCCAAAACACAAAGCCCAGAACCCAAAACACCGAAGGGTGGTTTTGGCAAAACTAATCCAGATCCAAAACACGAAGAAAGATCCAGATCCAAAACCAAAACACGAAAAGTGGCCAGTGCACGCCCCTGCTAGCGATGAGCTATTTTGCTTTGCTGAAGAATTGCAAGATTCTGCCATCTCGATAGAGGTCTATTGGGCCAGCAGTAAGCAGCGATAATAACCTTTTAATATATTGAGAGAATAGTGTAATAAAAATCTAGTGTGTTCTATGATACTAGAATTAGATTCATACATAGGGGTCAAGGGCTCGTTTCAGACCCGCTCGCTAGATGCGTTCGCACGCAGACATCAGCTGGAAAAGTATGCAAATCTGGCAATCGCCTGCCAAGGCAATAGCACGCCCACTATGTCTTGGCGTGTGATCGCGCTGTGTATTAAGATGCAGCGTTTGTGGTTGACCATACCCTACCGCATGCACTGCACTATGACGCGCCGTCTTAATTATGCACACCTCTGAAATGGCGTTAAAACGCTCAGGCACCCCGTTTTCATCGACCAACCCCTGTCGCCACCCACAAACTGCTTGTCCTGTTACCAGTCTAGCAATGCATCTATGCTTAAGGGGTGATCGCTTGGCGATCGCATGGACTGGTTCGCTCACCCGCACTGCGATGCATACGCATGCTCACATTGCAAACATCGTCAGGCTGCATGCGAATGCTTCCTAGCGAGCGGGCCTGAATCAGATACTATGTTCTAACTTATTGTTATTATGCCAGATTTGTTATCAGTCCATTTCTGCAAACAGGAAATCTGGTTACCACTGGAGCCCAGACTCATTGGCTTTGCTAGAGCTTTCCCTCCTATTCTTGGAATCCCTCTGTGAAAAATAAACCTTTCACCTTTCTTCTGAACAGCAATAAACAGTATTAGAATATGAGATAAGACATAGCAATTACCATACAGCACATTTTGGGTACAGAGGTAACCAGAGTTCAAGAAGCACTGTGATTAGATTATCCTGTTGTAATACCCCTTTAGCTAATCACTGTTTAAAGGACAGCACCCTGTAGTTCGTGGGAGTGAAAGTAATGCTTCTTGGCTGGGACTGAGAGGGAGTGGAAGGATTGCAGGGTTTAAAATGTTCCTTCAAAGACCAGCAAAAATTACATACACATCAGCCCTGGTGCTTGTTCTGTCAAATCTGTTCGGCTATCACCAGGGCCGGTGCTAGACTTCTAGGCACCCTAGGCAAAACTTCTGCCCCTAAAACATTGAATGCCCACTGTAATGGTGCCCCTTATGTAATACCCACTGTAATGGTGCCCCTTATGCAGTGCTCCCAGTAGTAATAATGCCCCCTGTAGTAATGCCCCCTGTAGTAGTGCCCCCAGTAGTAATGCCCCCTGCAGTGCCCCCAATAGTAAAGACCCCTGTAGTGCCCCTAGTAGTAAGGGCCCCTGTAGTGCCCCCAGTTGTAGTGCTCCCAATAGTGCCCCAGTAGTAAGGCCCCTGTAGTGCCCCCATTAGTAAGGCCCCTGTAGTGCCCCCAGTAGTAAGGACCCTGTAGTGCCCCTAGTAGTAAGGCCCCTGTAGTGCCCCCAGTAGTAAGGCCCCTGTAGTGCCCAAAGTAGTGCCCCCAGTAGTAAGGCCCATGTAGTGCCTCCAGTAGTGCCCCCAATAGTAAGGCCCCTGTAGTGCCCCCGAAAGAAAGGCCCCTGTAGTGCGGCCCCTGTAATGCCCCCTGTAGTAAGGCCCATGTAGTGCCCCCAGTAGTGCCCCCAATAGTAAAGCCCCTGTAGTGCCCCCGGTAGTGCGGCCCCTGTAATGCCCCCTGTAGTGCCCCTAGTAGTAAGGCTCCTGTAGTGCCCAAAGTAGTGCCTCCAGTAGTAAGGCCCCTGTAGTGCCCAAAGTAGTGCCTCCAGTAGTAAGGCCCATGTAGTGCCTCCAGTAGTAAGGCCCCTGTAGTGCCCCTAGTAGTGCCCCCAGTAGTGCGGCCCCTGTAATGCCCCCTGTAGTGCCCCCAGTAGTAAGCCCCCCGTACACACTAAACCCCTTAAACCCCTCTCCAGTGCCTGTTACCGTCTGTCCCCAGCGCCCGCTCCTCGGAACTATGGGACGTCACTCCCATAGTGCACTGTGGGACCCAGAAGATGGGGGGGTTAGGGGTGGGTGGGAGAGAAGGAGCCAGGCGCCCGCTGATAACACAATCTCAGCAGGCACCCAGCAAGTGGGGGGAGTGATCGCTGGGCTGAGTGGCCGGCGCCCCTAGGAAGCTGTCTAAGCTTGCCTAGTGGAAGCGCCGGCCCTGGCTATCACATGTTCAAGCTCAGGCTCGGTATGGTGTTGTTTATGTCTAAAGCTGGCCATACACTAGTGCGATTTTGGGCCAATTGCACGATTTTATATGCATCGTATGATGCATTGTGTGGAAATCGTGTTGTATAGGTAGGAATACGCTCCCACCGCTGTTCTATTGTATCTTATGATCAGACGTGCAGCCCATATTATACGTCCTAATCGTATGCAGATCGTGCCGTGTATTTGCGCATGTGATGCATCGTGCGCCCGACCGTCCGAGCGGCATCATTTAAATCTATTATGATCACATGTTTTTCGTGAGGCACATGATCGATCGTATCACAACCAGTCGTATAGGGGCGAGTGATCGTACGTCAGATCGTATGTACATTGTGTGTCAAAAAAGCACAAAATCATATGCCTTGGGACTGCCAGGGAGCTGCCGGGGAGTTCAAGGGAATACGTACAATGAATCGCATCTTATGCTGGTCGTACTAGTGTTTGGCCAGCATTATGGTCAGTTGGAGCTATGATTATTACTGGCTCAAGTGTGATAGTGGTGACAAAGAGAATTTAATGAAAGTCACACTGACCATATTTTTGAATGGAATGCCATCCTGTGTAGCTGAGACCTTGGGGTATATTTCCTAAAGTGAGGGTTTTAGAAGTAGAGTTGTTGCCCATAACAACCAATCACATTCTACTTAATATTTATCTAGCACTTTCTAGAAGATAATAGCTACAAACTGATTGGTTGCTTTGGGCAATATCTCCACTACTAAAAACCCGCTCTTTAGTAAATATACACCCTTGAGTGTATTTGTAGCATGCTGAGACTGATAGTATGCCAAGCCTGAGATTGTCAATTTATTGGCAGAACCTATGGTGTTGATAGGTGTCAGTGGTGTTCGGTGAAGGTCAGTCCACATGGCAAACAACTTTACCGGCAGGTATACAAGATGCAGGGTAACACAGAGGTACTGTGTTACAGGTATGCATGTACAAACAGATCCATCCAGGAGCATAAGAGGTTAATGCTGGTGGTGTGCATTTTGGAGTAGCACACATCTGTATATATTTCCATTTGTGGCAGTGGCCTTTTATTAGTGAGCGGTGGTGACAAAGTGGTATTAATAGTGTCTCCACAGTATCATACAGTCTCCATTGCTCAGGGGCATGTCCTGTCTCAGTGTAGATTGCCGAGAGAAGACGGATGGATAGGCAGTAGCGCATATGGGACAGAGCTCGCACTGTGATGTGAGTGCACCTCCTTCTAAGGTATGGAGTCCCGGACCTGCCACTAGAGGGAAAGACAGCACAGATCACACTCCCCTATTTATACCCCACTCCCCCTCGCTCAAGGCTGTCTCTGGTTACACAACATGACATATCACATTTTTAGATGTTTCACCTGTAACCAAAGTACAGGGTATACACAGGCTTGCCTACCCTCCCGATTTGGTCGGGAGCCTCCCGAATATCGGGCGCTGCTCACGACCCCCCGGAAAGGCAGGCAAGCCTCCCGACTGTCGCCTACCCCCCCAGACTACTAGTAAAAACCCCCGCTGAATCGCGTCATCGTGACTCCGCCCCCTGCTTCGCAATGCCTTTTTTCCGGCATTGTGAAGAGGGGGCGGGGCCACGATGACGTGATCGTGCGGCCACGCCCCGCCCCCGCCCCCAAAACGGCATCATAGCCCGGCCACGCCCCCCACAGAATGCAGGCATTCAGCTCCCTCCCGGAAGGAGGGAGCTGAATGTCGGCAAGTATGGGTATACACAAATACAAAAATAACAATTCAAGACAGAAGAGCATTTAGTACATGTGACTTCAGACCTTTGGTCAACATATCAGCAAGGTTCTCCTCACTGGGCTGATTGTCCCTCGAGAGGGGGACTCTATTTCCTTGATATAGTAGAAACTTGGTGGGACTCACTGTTCAGACTCTGCTGAAGGCCTCTAGCAGGGCCAGATTAACTTCCACCCATTTTAATGTACCCCCAATTTAACTGCAGTTAGGGATGAGCGCCAGACCATTTTTGCCGGATTTGGATTTATTTCTAAATCGTTCTGCTTTTGTTGGATTTGCCAAACTGCGGTGACTGGCTTTGGATTTGGATTTTTTACAAAAATTGACAAAAAAAGCTAAAATCACATACACTGGGCTTTTTTTGTTCCTAGAGTATTATCAACCTTAATAACATTAATTTCCAGTCATTTCCAGTCATTTTAGACCACCATCAGCAGAGTATAGTGCAGTGTGCTGTCAGTGCCCCTATACATAGCCACCATCAGCAGAGTAGAGTGCAGCATGCTGTCAGTACCCCTATACATAGCCACCATCAGCAGAGTATAGCGCAGCATGCTGTCAGTGCCCCTATACATAGCCATCATCAGCAGAGTATAGTGCAGTGTGCTGTCAGTACCTCTATACATAGCCTCCATCAGTAGAGTATAGCGCAGCGTGCTGTCAGTAACCCTATACATAGCCACCATCAGTAGAGTATAGCGCAGCGTGCTGTCAGTGCCCCTATACATAGCCACCATCAGCAGAGTATAGCACAGCGTGCTGTCAGTGCCCCTATATATAGCCACCATCAGTAGAGTATAGCACAGCGTGCTGTCAGTGGCCCTATATATAGCCACCATCAGTAGAGTATAGCGCAGCGTGCTGTCAGTGCCCCTATACATAGCCACCATCAGCACAGTATAGCACAGCATGTTGTCAGTACCCCTTTACATAGCCACCATCAGCAGAGTATAGTGCAGCGTGCTGTCAGTGCCCCTATACATAGCCACCATCAGCAGAGTAGAGTGCAGCATGCTGTCAATACCCCTATACATAGCCACCATCAGCAGAGTATAGCGCAGCATGCTGTCAGTGCCCCTATACATAGCCATCATCAGCAGAGTATAGCGCAGCGTGCTGTCAGTGCCCCTATACATAGCCACCATCAGCAGAGAATAGCGCAGCGTGCTGTCAGTGCCCCTATACATAGCCACCATCAGCAGAGAATAGCGCAGCGTGCTGTCAGTGCCCCAATACATAGCCATCATCAGCTAAGTATAGCGCAGCGTGCTGTCAGTGCCCCTATACATAGCCACCATCAGCAGAGTAGAGTGCAGTGTGCTGTCAGTAACCCTATACATAGCCATCATCAGCAGAGTATAGCGCAGCATGCTGTCAGTGCCCCTAAACATAGCCACCATCAGCAGAGTAGAGTGCAGTGTGCTGTCAGTAACCCTATACATAGCCACCATCAGCAGAGTATAGTGCAGCATGCTGTCAGTGCCCCTATACATAGCCATCATCAGCAGAGTAAAGTGCAGCGTGCTGTCAGTACCCCTATACATAGCCACCATCAGCAGAATATTGTGCAGCGTGCTGTCAGTGCCCCTATACATAGCCACCATCAGTAGAGTATAGCGCAGCATGCTGTCAGTGCCCCTATACATAGCCACCATCAGCAGAGTATAGCACAGCATGTTGTCAGTACCCCTTTACATAGCCACCATCAGCAGAGTATAGTGCAGCGTGCTGTCAGTGCCCCTATACATAGCCACCATCAGCAGAGTAGAGTGCAGCGTGCTGTCAGTGCCCCTATACATAGCCATCATCAGCAGAGTATAGTGCAGTGTGCTATCAGTACCTCTATACATAGCCACCATCAGCAGAGTATAGTGCAGTGTGCTGTCAGTGCCCCTATACATAGCCATCATCAGCAGAGTATAGTGCAGCGTGCTGTCAGTGCCCCTATACATAGCCATCATCAGCAGAATATTGTGCAGCGTGCTGTCAGTACCCCTATACATAGCCACCATCAGCAGAGTATAGCGCAGCATGATGTCAGTGTCCCTATACATAGCCATCATCAGCAGAGTATAGTGCAGTGTGCTGTCAGTACCTCTATACATAGCCACCATCAGCAGAGTATAGTGCAGCGTGCTGTCAGTACCCCTATACATAGCCTCCATCAGTAGAGTATAGCGCAGCGTGCTGTCAGTGCCCCTATACATAGCCACCATCAGTAGAGTATAGCGCAGCGTGCTGTCAGTGCCCCTATACATAGCCACCATCAGCAGAGTATAGCACAGCGTGCTGTCAGTGCCCCTATATATAGCCACCATCAGTAGAGTATAGCACAGCGTGCTGTCAGTGCCCCTATACATAGCCACCATCAGCAGAGAATAGCGCAGCGTGCTGTCAGTGCCCCAATACATAGCCATCATCAGCTAAGTATAACGCAGCGTGCTGTCAGTGCCCCTATACATAGCCACCATCAGCAGAGTAGAGTGCAGTGTGCTGTCAGTAACCCTATACATAGCCACCATCAGCAGAGTATAGCGCAGCATGCTGTCAGTGCCCCTATACATAGCCACCATCAGCAGAGTATAGCACAGCATGTTGTCAGTACCCCTTTACATAGCCACCATCAGCAGAGTATAGTGCAGCGTGCTGTCAGTGCCCCTATACATAGCCACCATCAGCAGAGTATAGTGCAGCGTGCTGTCAGTGCCCCTATACATAGCC
Source organism: Taudactylus pleione (assembly GCA_031769625.1). Classification (NCBI taxonomy): domain Eukaryota; kingdom Metazoa; phylum Chordata; class Amphibia; order Anura; family Myobatrachidae; genus Taudactylus; species Taudactylus pleione. The sequence continues at coordinate 21,886,433 of JAUIMM010000255.1, read as the reverse complement.
ACCATCAGCAGAGTAGAGTGCAGCATGCTGTCAGTACCCCTATACCATACTTGCCAACTCTCCCTCATTGTCAGGGAGACTCCCTGAAATAGTACCAATCTCCCTGTCTCCCTGAAGAGTCTAGCAATCTCCCTCATTTCATCCATACCCCCATTATGAAGCTGTTATATTAAAAAACAGACATATATACATTCAAATTGGATCATTAGTGTCATTTCCTTGCATTGGTTATTATAAGGCACAATGATCCCTATGAATTTCTGAGAAATATTAGTGTGTTTTCATCAACAAACAGATCTTACTAACTGCTTTTGGGCTGGTTTACATTTTGGATGTAAGCCAGGTTTAGGACACGCCTCTCAGGTGTAACAGTACACGCCCACTGTAACACGCGCTCATAGGTGCTGCTTTCACAATCTCCCTGAAATGCTTTTTCAAAAGTAGGCAAGTATGCCCTATACATAGCCACCATCAGCAGAGTATAGCGCAGCATGCTGTCAGTGCCCCTATACATAGCCATCATCAGCAGAGTATAGTGCAGTGTGCTGTCAGTACCTCGATACATAGCCACCATCAGCAGAGAATAGCGCAGCGTGCTGTCAGTGCCCAAATACGTAGCCATCATCAGCTAAGTATAGCGCAGCATGCTGTCAGTGCCCCTATACATAGCCATCATCAGCAGAGTATAGTGCAGTGTGCTGTCAGTACCTCTATACATAGCCACCATCAGCAGAGTATAGCGCAGCATGCTGTCAGTGCCCCTATACATAGCCACCATCAGCAGAGTATAGTGCAGCGTGCTGTCAGTGCCCCTATACATAGCCACCATCAGCAGAGTATAGTGCAGCGTGCTGTCAGTGCCCCTATACATAGCCACCATCAGCAGAGTTGAGTGCAGCATGCTGTCAGTACCCCTATACCATACTTGCCAACTCTCCCTCATTGTCAGGGAGACTCCCTGAAATAGTACCAATCTCCCTGTCTCCCTGAAGAGTCTAGCAATCTCCCTCATTCCATCCATACCCCCATTATGAAGCTGTTATATTAAAAAACAGACATATATACATTCAAATTGGATCATTAGTGTCATTTCCTTGCATTGGTTATTATAAGGCACAATGATCCCTATGAATTTCTCAGAAATATTAGTGTGTTTTCATCAACAAACAGATCTTACTAACTGCTTTTGGGCTGGTTTACATTTGGATGTAAGCCAGGTTTAGGACACGCCTCTCAGGTGTAACAGTACACGCCCACTGTAACACGCACTCATACATGCTGCTTTCACAATCTCCCTGAAATGCTTTTTCAAAAGTAGGCAAGTATGCCCTATACATAGCCACCATCAGCAGAGTATAGCGCAGCATGCTGTCAGTGCCCCTATACATAGCCATCATCAGCAGAGTATAGTGCAGTGTGCTGTCAGTACCTCTATACATAGCCACCATCAGCAGAAAATAGCGCAGCGTGCTGTCAGTGCCCAAATACATAGCCATCATCAGCTAAGTATAGCGCAGCATGCTGTCAGTGCCCCTATACATAGCCATCATCAGCAGAGTATAGTGCAGTGTGCTGTCAGTACCTCTATACATAGCCACCATCAGCAGAGTATAGCGCAGCATGCTGTCAGTGCCCCTATACATAGCCATCATCAGCAGAGTATAGCGCAGCGTGCTGTCAGTGCCCCTATACATAGCCACCATCAGCAGAGAATAGCGCAGCGTGCTGTCAGTGCCCCTATACATAGCCACCATCAGCAGAGAATAGCGCAGCGTGCTGTCAGTGCCCCAATACATAGCCATCATCAGCTAAGTATAGCGCAGCGTGCTGTCAGTGCCCCTATACATAGCCACCATCAGCAGAGTAGAGTGCAGTGTGCTGTCAGTAACCCTATACATAGCCACCATCAGCAGAGTATAGCGCAGCATGCTGTCAGTGCCCCTATACATAGCCATCATCAGCAGAGTATAGCGCAGCGTGCTGTCAGTGCCCCTATACATAGCCACCATCAGCAGAGAATAGCGCAGCGTGTTGTCAGTGCCCCTATACATAGCCATCATCAGCAGAGTATAGTGCAGCTTGCTGTCAGTACCCCTATACATAGCCACCATCAGCAGAATATTGTGCAGCGTGCTGTCAGTGCCCCTTTACATAGCCACCATCAGTAGAGTATAGCGCAGCATGCTGTCAGTGCCCCTATACATAGCCACCATCAGCAGAGTATAGCACAGCATGTTGTCAGTACCCCTTTACATAGCCACCATCAGCAGAGTATAGTGCAGCGTGCTGTCAGTGCCCCTATACATAGCCACCATCAGCAGAGTATAGTGCAGCGTGCTGTCAGTGCCCCTATACATAGCCACCATCAGCAGAGTAGAGTGCAGCATGCTGTCAGTACCCCTATACATAGCCACCATCAGCAGAGTATAGCGCAGCATGCTGTCAGTGCCCCTATACATAGCCATCATCAGCAGAGTATAGTGCAGTGTGCTGTCAGTACCTCTATACAGAGCCACCATCAGCAGAGTATTGTGCAGCATGCTGTCAGTGCCCCTATACATAGCCATCATCAGCAGAGTATAGCGCAGCGTGCTGTCAGTGCCCCTATACATAGCCACCATCAGCAGAGAATAGCGCAGCGTGCTGTCAGTGCCCCAATACATAGCCATCATCGGCATAGTATAGGGCAGCGTGCTGTCAGTGCCCCTATACATAGCCACCATCAGCAGAGTATTGTGCAGCGTGCTGTCACTGCCCCTATACATAGCCACCATCAGCAGAGAATAGCGCAGCATGCTGTCAGTGCCTCTATACATAGCCACCATCAGCAGAGTATAGTGCAGCGTGCTGTCAGTGCCCCTATACATAGCCACCATCAGCAGAGTATTGTGCAGCGTGCTGTCAGTGCCCCTATACATAGCCATCATCAGCAGAGTATAGTGCAGTGTGCTGTCAGTACCTCTATACATAGCCACCATCAGCAGAGAATAGCGCAGCGTGCTGTCAGTGCCCAAATTCGTAGCCATCATCAGCTAAGCATAGCGCAGCATGCTGTCAGTGCCCCTATACATAGCCATCATCAGCAGAGTATAGTGCAGTGTGCTGTCAGTACCTCTATACATAGCCACCATCAGCAGAGTATAGCGCAGCATGCTGTCAGTGCCCCTATACATAGCCATCATCAGCAGAGTATAGCGCAGCGTGCTGTCAGTGCCCCTATACATAGCCACCATCAGCAGAGAATAGCGCAGCGTGCTGTCAGTGCCCCTATACATAGCCACCATCAGCAGAGAATAGCGCAGCGTGCTGTCAGTGCCCCAATACATAGCCATCATCAGCTAAGTATAGCGCAGCGTGCTGTCAGTGCCCCTATACATCGCCACCATCAGCAGAGTAGAGTGCAGTGTGCTGTCAGTAACCCTATACATAGCCACCATCAGCAGAGTATAGCGCAGCATGCTGTCAGTGCCCCTATACATAGCCATCATCAGCAGATTATAGTGCAGCGTGCTGTCAGTACCCCTATACATAGCCACCATCAGCAGAATATTGTGCAGCGTGCTGTCAGTGCCCCTATACATAGCCACCATCAGTAGAGTATAGCGCAGCATGCTGTCAGTGCCCCTATACATAGCCACCATCAGCAGAGTATAGCACAGCATGTTGACAGTACCCCTTTACATAGCCACCATCAGCAGAGTATAGTGAAGCGTGCTGTCAGTGCCCCTATACATAGCCACCATCAGCAGAGTATAGTGCAGCGTGCTGTCAGTGCCCCTATAAATAGCCACCATCAGCAGAGTAGAGTGCAGCATGCTGTCAGTACCCCTATACATAGCCACCATCAGCAGAGTATAGCGTAGCATGCTGTCAGTGCCCCTATACATAGCCATCATCAGCAGAGTATAGTGCAGTGTGCTGTCAGTACCTCTATACATAGCCACCATCAGGAGAGTATTGTGCAGCATGCTGTCAGTGCCCCTATACATAGCCATCATCAGCAGAGTATAGCGCAGCGTGCTGTCAGTGCCCCTATACATAGCCACCATCAGCAGAGAATAGCGCAGCGTGCTGTCAGTGCCCCAATACATAGCCATCATCGGCATAGTATAGGGCAGCGTGCTGTCAGTGCCCCTATACATAGCCACCATCAGCAGAGTAGAGTGCAGCGTGCTGTCAGTACCCCTATACATAGCCACCATCAGCAGAATATTGTGCAGCGTGCTGTCAGTGCCCCTATACATAGCCATCATCAGCATAGTATAGCGCAGCGTGCTGCCAGTGCCCCAATACATAGCCATCATCAGCATAGTATAGCGCAGCGTGCTGTCAGTGCCCCTATACATAGCCACCATCAGCAGAGAATAGCGCAGCGTGCTGCCAGTGCCCCAATACATAGCCATCATCAGCATAGTATAGCGCAGCGTGCTGTCAGTGCCCCTATACATAGCCACCATCAGCATAGTATTGTGCAGCGTGCTGTCACTGCCCCTATACATAGATACCATCAGCAGAGAATAGCGCAGCATGCTGTCAGTGCCTCTATACATAGCCACCATCAGCAGAGTATAGTGCAGCGTGCTGTCAGTGCCCCTATACATAGCCACCATCAGCAGAGTTTTGTGCAGCTTGCTGTCAGTGCCCCTATACATAGCCATCATCAGCAGAGTATAGCGCAGCGTGCTGTCAGTGCCCCTATACATAGCCACCATCAGCAGAGAATAGCGCAGCGTGCTGTCAGTGCCCCAATACATAGCCGTCATCAGCATAGTATAGCGCAGCGTGCTGTCAGTGGCCCTATACATAGCCACCATCAGCAGAGTATTGTGCAGCGTGCTGTCAGTGCCCCTATACATAGCCACCATCAGCAGAGAATAGCGCAGCATGCTGTCAGTGCCCCTATACATAACCACCATCAGCAGAGTAGAGTGCAGCATGCTGTCAGTACCCCTATACATAGCCACCATCAGCAGAGTATAGCACAGCATGCTGTCAGTGCCCCTATACATAGCCATCATCAGCAGAGTATAGTGCAGTGTGCTGTCAGTACCTCTATACATAGCCACCATCAGCAGAGTATTGTGCAGCATGCTGTCAGTGCCCCTATACATAGCCATCATCAGCAGAGTATAGCGCAGCGTGCTGTCAGTGCCCCTATACAAAGCCACCATCAGCAGAGAATAGCGCAGCGTGCTGTCAGTGCCCCAATACATAGCCACCATCAGCAGAGTAGAGTGCAGCGTGCTGTCAGTACCCCTATACATAGCCACCATCAGCAGTATAATGTGCAGCGTGCTGTCAGTGCCCCTACACATAGCCATCATCAGCAGAGTATAGCGCAGCGTGCTGTCAGTGCCCCTATACATAGCCACCATCAGCAGAGAATAGCGCAGCGTGCTGCCAGTGTCCCAATACATAGCCATCATCAGCAGAGTATAGTGCAGCGTGCTGTCAGTGCCCCTATACATAGCCACCATCAGCAGAGTATTGTGCAGCATGCTGTCAGTGCCCCTATACATAGCCATCATCAGCAGAGTATAGCGCAGCGTGCTGTCAGTGCCCCTATACAAAGCCACCATCAGCAGAGAATAGCGCAGCGTGCTGTCAGTGCTCCAATACATAGCCATCATCGGCATAGTATAGGGCAGCGTGCTGTCAGTGCCCCTATACATAGCCACCATCAGCAGAGTAGAGTGCAGCGTGCTGTCAGTACCCCTATACATAGCCACCATCAGCAGTATAATGTGCAGCGTGCTGTCAGTGCCCCTATACATAGCCATCATCAGCAGAGTATAGCGCAGCGTGCTGTCAGTGCCCCAATATATAGCCACCATCAGCAGAGAATAGCACAGCGTGCTGCCAGTGTCCCAATACATAGCCATCATCAGCATAGTATAGCGCAGCGTGCTGTCAGTGCCCCTATACATAGCCACCATCAGCAGAGTATTGTGCAGCACGCTGTCACTGCCCCTATACATAGCCACCATCAGCAGAGAATAGCGCAGCATGCTGTCAGTGCCTCTATACATAGCCACCATCAGCAGAGTATAGTGCAGCGTGCTGTCAGTGCCCCTATACATAGCCACCATCAGCAGAGTATTGTGCAGCCTGCTGTCAGTGCCCCTATACATAGCCATCATCAGCAGAGTATAGCGCAGCGTGCTGTCAGTGCCCCTATACATAGCCACCATCAGCAGAGAATAGCGCAGCGTGCTGTCAGTGCCCCAATACATAGCCGTCATCAGCATAGTATAGCGCAGCGTGCTGTCAGTGGCCCTATACATAGCCACCATCAGCAGAGTATTGTGCAGCGTGCTGTCAGTGCCCCTATACATAGCCACCATCAGCAGAGTATAGCGCAGCATGCTGTCAGTGCCCCTATACATAGCCATCATCAGCAGAGTATAGTGCAGTGTGCTGTCAGTACCTCTATACATAGCCACCATCAGCAGAGTATTGTGCAGCATGCTGTCAGTGCCCCTATACATAGCCATCATCAGCAGAGTATAGCGCAGCGTGCTGTCAGTGCCCCTATACATAGCCACCATCAGCAGAGAATAGCGCAGCGTGCCGTCAGTGCCCCAATACATAGCCATCATCAGCATAGTATAGCACAGCGTGCTGTCAGTGCCCCTATACATAGCCACCATCAGCAGAGTAGAGTGCAGCGTGCTGTCAGTAACCCTATACATAGCCACCATCAGCAGAATATTGTGCAGCGTGCTGTCAGTGCCCTTATACATAGACATCATCAGCAGAGTATAGCGCAGCTTGCTGTCAGTGCCCCTATACATAGCCACCATCAGCAGAGAATAGCGCAGTGTGCGGCCAGTGCCCCAATACATAGCCATCTTCAGCATAGTATAGCGCAGCATGCTGTCAGTGCCCCTATACATAGCCACTATCAGCAGAGTATTGTGCAGCGTGCTGTCAGTGCCCCTATACATAGCCACCATCAGCAGAGTATAGTGCAGCGTGCTGTCAGTGCCCCTATACATAGCTACCAATCAGCAGACAAGAGTGCAGCATGCTGTCAGTACCCCTATACATAGCCACCATCAGCAGAGTATAGCGCAGCATGCTGTCAGTGCCCCTATACATAGCCATCATCAGCAGAGTATAGTGCAGTGTGCTGTCAGTACCTCTATACATAGCCACCATCAGCAGAGTATTGTGCAGCATGCTGTCAGTGCCCCTATTCATAGCCATCATCAGCAGAGTATAGCGCAGCGTGCTGTCAGTGCCCCTATACATAGCCACCATCAGCAGAGAATAGCGCAGCGTGCTGTCAGTGCCCCAATACATAGCCATCATCGGCATAGTATAGGGCAGCGTGCTGTCAGTGCCCCTATACATAGCCACCATCAGCAGAGTATAGCGCAGCGTGCTGTCAGTGGCCCTATACATAGCCACCATCAGCAGAGTATTGTGCAGCGTGCTGTCAGTGCCCCTATACATAGCCACCATCAGCAGAGTATAGCGCAGCATGCTGTCAGTGCCCCTATACATAGCCATCATCAGCAGAGTATAGTGCAGTGTGCTGTCAGTACCTCTATACATAGCCACCATCAGCAGAGTATTGTGCAGCATGCTGTCAGTGCCCCTATACATAGCCATCATCAGCAGAGTATAGCGCAGCGTGCTGTCAGTGCCCCTATACATAGCCACCATCAGCAGAGAATAGCGCAGCGTGCTGTCAGTGCCCCAATACATAGCCATCATCAGCATAGTATAGCACAGCGTGCTGTCAGTGCCCCTATACATAGCCACCGTCAGCAGAGTAGAGTGCAGCGTGCTGTCAGTAACCCTATACATAGCCACCATCAGCAGAATATTGTGCAGCGTGCTGTCAGTGCCCCTATACATAGACATCATCAGCAGAGTATAGCGCAGCGTGCTGTCAGTGCCCCTATACATAGCCACCATCAGCAGAGAATAGCGCAGTGTGCTGCCAGTGCCCCAATACATAGCCATCTTCAGCATAGTATAGCGCAGCATGCTGTCAGTGCCCCTATACATAGCCACTATCAGCAGAGTATTGTGCAGCGTGCTGTCAGTGCCCCTATACATAGCCACCATCAGCAGAGTATAGTGCAGCGTGCTGTCAGTGCCCCTATACATAGCCACCATCAGCAGAGTATTGTGCAGCGTGCTGTCAGTGCCCCTATACATAGCCATCATCAGCAGAGTATAGCGCAGCGTGCTGTCAGTGCCCCTATACATAGCCACCATCAGCAGAGAATAGCGCAGCGTGCGGTCAGTGCCCCAATACATAGCCGTCATCAGCATAGTATAGCGCAGCGTGCTGTCAGTGCCCCAATACATAGCCATCATCAGCAGAGTATATTGCAGCGTGCTGTCAGAGCCCCTATACATAGCCACCATCAGCAGAGTATAGTGTAGCGGGCTGTCAGTGCCCCTATACATAGCCACCATCAGCAGAGTATTGTGCAGCGTGCTGTCAGTGCCCCTATACATAGCCACCATCAGCAGAGTATAGTGCAGCGTGCCATCAGTGCCCCTATACATAGCCACCATCAGCAGTGTATTGTGCAGCGTCTTGTCAGTGCCCCTATACATAGCCATCATCAGCAGAGTATAGCGCAGCGTGCTGTCAGTGCCCCTATACATAGCCACCATCAGCAGAGAATAGCGCAGCATGCTGTCAGTGCCCCTATACATAGCCACCATCAGCAGAGAATAGCGCAGCGTGCTGTCAGTGCCCCAATACATAGCCACCATCAGCAGAGTATAGCGCAGCGTGCTGTCAGTGCCCCTATACATAGCCACCATCAGCAGAGTATTGTGCAGCGTGCTGTCAGTGCCCCTATACATAGCCATCATCAGCAGAGTATAGCGCTGCATGCTGTCAGTGCCCCTATACATAGCCATCATCAGCATAGTATAGCGCAGCGTGCTGTCAGTGCCCCTATATATAGCCATCATCAGCAGTGTATAGCGCAGCGTGCTGTCAGTGCCCCTATACATAGCCACCATCAGCAGAGTATTGTGCAGCGTGCTGTCAGTGCCCCTATACATAGGCATCATCAGCAGAGTATAGTGCAGCGTGCTGTCAGTGCCCCTATACATAGCCACCATCAGCAGAGTATAGCGCAGCGTGCTGTCAGTGCCCCTATACATAGCCACCATCAGCAGAGTAGAGTGCAGCGTGCTGTCAGTGCCCCTATACATAGCCACCATCAGCAGAGAGAATAGCGCAGCATGCTGTCAGTGCCCCTATACATAGCCATCAGCAGAGATTAGCGCAGCATTCTGTGAGTGCCCCTATACATAGCCACCATCAGCAGAGTATAGTGCAGCGTGCTGTCAGTACCCCTATACATAGCCATCATCAGCAGAGAATAGCGCAGCGTGCTGTCAGCGCTCCTATGCATAGCCATCATCAGCAGAGTATAGTGCAGCGTGCTGTCAGTGCCCCAATACATAGCCATCATCAGCATAGTATAGCGCAGCGTGCTGTCAGTGCCCCTATACATAGCCACCATCAGCAGAGTATAGCGCAGCATGCTGTCAGTGCCCCTATACATAGCCACCATCAGCAGAGTATAGCGCAGCATGCTGTCAGTGCCCCTATACATAGCCACCATCAGCAGAGTATAGCGCAGCGTGCTGTCAGTGCACCTGTACATAGCCACCATCAGCAGAGTATAGCGCAGCGTGCTGTCAGTGCCCCAATACATAGCCACCATCAGTAGAATATAGCGCAGCGTGCCCCCTTACCGTATCAGCAGAGCGGTGCACAGCGTTCGTGTGCTTCCTTCTGTGTTTTTTCTATACAAGGCTCTGTGAACGGGACTCAGCGCTTTGTATAGAAAAAAAGTCTCACGAGAATCCGACGTCATTCACATGACGTTCGGCCTCGCTGGGGGATCCGAGTCAGCGGGAACACCCAAACTTGCATTCGGGTGGACTCGGATCCCCCATGTTCGGAGCGGTCCGGATTCCACATATCTCATCTCTAACTACAGTAATCATTTTCTCCCTAAAAATATTGCTTTTTATAATTTTTTCACACAATTATGCATATAACAGCCATTTGACACAATTTAAAACCCCAAATACTTTTATTAGGTCCACTAATACACTTCTATATTGATTTCCAGTGTCAGTTAGGCCTTTTATGGGGCACAGGCTGATTTCCCCAAAATGTGCTGTACTTTTCACTGGTTTCACCATTCGCAGTTTTGGCATGAATGTGTTTTCGCGTCTTTTGTAATAGGATAGTGCGAAAAATGGGAGTGCGCATCGACAAAAGACGCAAAAATATCGCACCAAAACACACGAATGGTGCAAAAACTTCTCAGACGTTACGTTTTTGCTTTTTTGCAGATAGTTGAATCCGGCCCATTGGACTGACTGGTTATACTGTGCTGCTTTATAAGAGGCTTTTGCCAATGGGTATTGGGCACCATATTATAAGTCTGATCTCCTCCACTTCTCATGGTTTTAGTATAGCTTGGTTGGTTTTCAAGTGAGTTTTGGCTTAATAAAAAGTTCTGTGTTCTCTAGGCTTTGGATATTGCCTGAGATTTCCCCACTTGTCTATCAGGATTGTTAACTCTTCTAATTTCAGCTCCTGGAGCCTTAACTGGATTAGTGGTTAAATAAATTAATTTAATAGAGAATTCAGTTTTGCTATGTTTTTTATTTTCTTTTTCTTTTATACATAAAATCAGCTGCTACGCCCAGTGTTTTCACTGGATGTATTTATTTGATTTTGGAATATTTCTCTCATCTTATTCCTCTATATAACACCTCACACAGTAATCTCATACCCCTTATATAACACCTCATACACAATAGTTTCATACCCCCAGGGGCTATAACTACTGTATGGGTGTGTAAGCGATGCCATCACCCAGGGCGCGACCTACAGCAGCCTATTACAGAACTGCCCAGAGCATTCGTTGGACACTCCAAGCATGCACCCTGCAGCTTATATAGCCAGCCACAGTGTCCCGAAGATGTTCCGGGCAGTGCTGTACTTCTCAGGGGTAATAGAAGCCCCACCCTCATCAGTGTGACATCATGACATTTTCAGGGGGCGGGACTGGTACAGGACACAGTTCTACCCTACTCCGGCATGGTATACCCCCCATTTAACATTTCACACACTGTAAAACAACAGAGAAAGAAAACAGTAAATATAATATGAGGGAGGCCATTAAAACGCTTCTACTTAAAAACACTTTTTTGGGATAATTCTGTTCTTGCCCCCTCAGGCTAAAATTAGCCAGCCAGCCCCTGCTTATTAAATCTTTGGATGGCCTCCTCTTTGTTCCATGTAGGCATCCAATGGTCTTGCTAAATTTTCCCATACCAGCCCAGGATGAGAAATTTTGGTCTGGTTATGGGTTTGGGGGGGGAGGGGCACCACACACATGAAAATTTTAACTCTTACTAACCTTGTAAACCTAACAAAGTCTGCATAGATCATAGTGATCTGTGCATGCTTCTCCCAAACACGCCTGTCACAGGCAGGTCTATTGTTTGGGTGGGTTTGCCGTCATTCTATGGTCAGTTTTTGGTCATTTTTAAAACCAACTAATAGTAAATCAGCAGATCCTGTTCTTGCCTAGGTTAAAAAATTGATTGTTGGCCCAATTTTCTAAAGTGTTCTACAGTTGTATTTATTTTTCGTTTTGCCATAGATTTTGACTTTAGTAAATGGTCTGTTTGGAAAATCGCCAAAAACAAACTGACCTTTAGTAAATATACCCCAAAGTCTCCTTCAGCCACAACACCTCTTTGGCTGTTTCTGGAAGTGCCATGTACGCCATCTCAGTAGTGGATAAGGCAACTGTAGACTGTTTGCCGCTTCCTCAGCTGACGGCTGCGCTTGTCAAAGCAAATAGGTATCCAGTGTAGGAACACCTGTTGTCCTCATCTGATCCCCAATCGACATCACAGAAATATTGTAACTCCAAACTTTTATTTTTTCAAACTTCAGTTCTAAGGAACTTGTACTCTTCAGGTATTTGAGGATACATTTTACAGCAGTCCAGTGCTCTCTTCCAGGGTTATTTGCATATTGGCTAACACAACTGACTGCATGTGTGATGTCTGGACATGTGCCAACACTTGCATACATCTCTGCATCTGTTGTTGGACACATAGCTTTTGTTATTTTTGTACGATAGTCAGTTGGTGTGCTGACTGGTTCGGCGCCCACCATTCCAAATTTGATAAGCATTTCCTCAGTGCTAATCAGGCACCAGCAAAGGAGCAGAGAATCCCAGGTTGAAATCTAGAGCTCCCCTTGAAGGAGTTGTTGCAGACATCAATGAGGACAAAGTAAGCGGCTGATAGGTCAGTGCAGGGGAAGAAGTATCCACCAGGGCCTGCCCTGGGCATAGGTGTGGTGACCTAGGCACATAGGAGGTAGAGATTCCATAGGAGGGGGAGGCGGAGCTGAGAGGAGGAGCTGACCAGATCTACTACTCACATTGCCAGGACTGGGAAGATACTGCTTGTGTGCATGTGCAGGTACCAGAGCCTGCCAAATTCACTGTGCAGACGACTGGACTGTGGAGTGTGGACTGCAGCACGGGCAGCCCCCCTCGTCAAAGAGGGTATAAGCCGCCGCTGGTCTTTATTGAAAATCTGTATTTTCAACAAGTAGCCCCAGACATGGGAGGTCAAGTCTGGGAACACCACTGTCTGAGAAATACCCACCATACAACAGTTCTTGCATTCAATATATTTTCCATGTCTAACCTTTGTTGCACTAGGTGGAGTGTGACATACCCCAGCAAGATTTAAACTCCATTACCTTTCATGTAGCTAGAGTTGGGAACGCCTCCATCTGGCCAGCCACACCCCCAGCACGCCCACCAAAGGGGGCATGCTGTCAATCACCATCGACAGCACGCCCCCTTTGGTGCGAGATCGTCGTTATTCGGGTCTCGCGCATGCGCACGACGGAGCCGCCTCCGTTGTGCGCATGCGCACTTGGCCAACATCGACCCACTTGCGAGCGCTCAGCGCTTGCGATCGGGTCTAAATCGGGCCCTCTATTTCTTTCTAAATTACAAGTGGGAGCAGTAATTGACACATAATCATTGTGGTGAACAAGGTCAGCAGTCCAGCCAGTGATTTGGCTAACACCTAATATATCACACAACAGTTGTTTTCATTGAGACATGACAGACACTCGGCAAGTGCGGATGTACGTTTTGCATAGACAGCTTTAACAAGGCAACCAGAGCCGGAACACAGAGACTCCTTAAGTATGCCCTTCAGCCAATCACATATCAGTGTAAATCATTTGAATCAGATTAAGGCACTATGGGCCTCATTCAGAGCCGTTCGTTAACAGCAGTACGCTCGTTGCGTTCCGATGTTGACTAACCGCGCATGCGTCGATGTTACACTGCGCATGTGCGTACGGCAGATTGCAAGTTTTTTTTGTCTCGTTCGTCAAATAGCGTACAGGAAGTGACATGTCAAATGTGATTGACAGAACAGGGCGTTTTTGGGTGTTGACGGGGGTGGAGATGGAAAAACGCAGGCGTGGCGAGGCGTTTTTGGGGCGTACATACATTATCAGATGCGAACGTCAAATGTGTTCGTACCAACTCATACGTCACTGGATGATCCTCTTTCCCTTCAAAATGCTCGCACAGCTTAGGGTCTGGATTACTCGACCACATTGGCGATGGCCTTCTCCTCCGTCCCGGCACTCCACGATGTAGCATCGATTAATCACGGCTTGTCAGAAAATCAATTAGTGTTGGATTGAAAACCGGCTTGGTATGTGTTTGGAAATCAGTTTTTTGGGTTAGCACAAAACCGTACGCAGGTGGAAATCATAGCTGCTAATGTCAGGATTACACAATCAATTCGCGTACATTTGTGGGGGTTTATTTTGGGCTCAATTTTTGGTTTTTGGCCTATTGTAACCAGGCCATTTTGCTTTTGCCTGGTGAATTTGCATCCTTATGTAAATTTTCAAACGTTCCTTAAAGAGCCCTTTTTTTTCATGTAAAATGTTGTTGTTGCACGTTTTTGCCTTGTGGGCCAGGATTAAATGTAACCCATTTTTACAATAATGTCAGAATACAAAGTCGTACATTTTTTGCAAATTTATTGCTATAAAAAAACTATTTCATGCACATATTTTACACAAACATTTTTTGCAGTGTTCATTCCAAAATATTTAATAATTGTGCAAACATAAAAGTTTTTGGAAACGTAAAGCTAAAAATTAAAAACAATTCACAAGAAAGGAGAGGGAAGTTTTGGCCAGAAAGGAATATGAGGCAAGCACAGAAGGAGTGTGGGAAAAGTAACCAGTGCTGTCAACGTTTTTTCCCCCGTTTGGCTGGGGGAGGGAGAGCGCCAGACCGGGTCCGGGATGTCATCGGGCTGGCCTGTCCAGAGGCAGATGTTGTGGCCTCTGGACTAGGCACAGGGCTAGGCACATTTGGAGGAATGGCTGATGTTGTGCCAGAGTTGGAGGATCCTGATGTTCCGGCAGGAAGGGAGGTCGGCTCCACCATGTGCTGGCGAACGAGCTGCTCCAGGGCATTGGCGATGCGGATGTTGGCCCTGGTATTTTCCGCCAGGGCCTGACCAATGGTCACGTTGGCCGCAGCATTTTGCTCCAGGGCCTCAGCCACCCGTACCAGACTGGCGTCCATCCTCTGCAGAATCTCCGTATGGAAATACGATTTAAAATTGAGTTCTGTGAGGAGGGACACTGCCTGCGAGGGGGATTGCCCTGGACTGGCTTCTGCAGGGTCCTCAGCCGGATGTACTGGTTCCTCCCCTGCAGAGCCAGCAGAAATTCTGCGGCCAAGGCTCCCCTCTGGAGCAGACTCATCCGCCTGTGTCTCTGTTGGAAAAATGAGAAAAGACTCACATTAGAATCTACATATTGGCCCAATAACATTTCAGAGTTGGTGACATCACAATATTTACCTTGGACAACATGAGGAGCCGCAAAGTCTGGCATGTCCGTATCCATGTTGGACACGCCAAACACCTCCACAGCCTGCACACACCCCTGTGCCAGCTCTTCTAAATCATTCAACTCCAATGACACAGGGGTGGGACCCCCACCTGTCCCCCTTGCATGCCTAGCCCTGTCAGCCATTTTTTGTTTCAGGCGATATTTGAAGTCTTGCCATCTGTTGGTGAAAAAGTAGCCATTATTAATGCATTCTTTCCCCCAGTTTTTGTGGGTGGTCAAGTTTTAACTTACCGTCGTTTGACATCCCGGGCTAGACAGACAAAATCACCCACCCTATTGACCGCAACGGCAACCTCCTCCCACATTCTCCACTTCTGGCTTGCACTCATATTCCTGTCTGCCTGTGGCAGGACGTCCACACACTTCTGAACCAAAACCTCCAACTCCTTTCTTGTGAATTGTGGCTGCCTTTTCTTTTTGCCAGCTTTGGCCGGAATACTGGGCCCAGCAGCCTCTTCCATGTCATCCTCCTCACCTATTTTTTTAAATGTTGAGAATTGTAAACTTCACAACTTGCACTATATTATGTTTAAAATTAATCATTGTTTCCAAATGCCTGAAATACTTACCGCCAGACTGTTGCCCATTGTTTCCCTGGTCTGTAGCCATGTCTTAGCTCAAAACAAGAAATACACCAGAATTTTTGGTTTGGCTCATGACGTATTTATACATGCGTCCTTATTTTTCGGCCGCATCATTGATTGTGCGTTCCTATGATCCCTCCTTAATTTGTGCGGGAAACTAAACACTATTTATGGCTTGGGGCGTCTCGAGTCGAGGTGGCGTTTGTTGATTGTTGGAGGTTACGTTGGTCGGAGTTGATTGTTGGCGGGTTTTGGAGTTGGCGTTGGTGGGAGTAGTTTTTGTTTGCTATATTTGGTTTGTGTTTTTCCGTTCGCATTTTTTCTGTTGGTTTTATTTTTGGCGTTTCTTTATTTGGTAAGTTTTTGGCAGTCTAACTTTTGTTCAATTTGTGTCTCCTTCTTTTTCTGATTTTTCTAATGTTATTTTTTCGTAATTTCATCTTTGTTAGGTTTTTTTTTGGCTCTGCCCCAAAGACCTTTTGATCCGGAATCTTATATATTATCTCTTGGTAAGTTCAATTTTTCACTTGGTTAGTAAATGTTCATGTTTGTCTTTACGCAACTTTGTTGGACCTTACACTTGTAACCTTTGTTTTTCTTAGTCAGAAATGTTTCTAAAATGTTGTGTTTTTCTAGCTGCGGATTTTTTAACTTGTATTTGCGAACTAATTAGCGCATTTTTATCTGTTTCTATTGTGACTTGTATTTGCGAACTAATTAGCGCATTTTTATCTGTTTCTATTGTGACTTGTATTTGCAAACTAATTAGCGCATTTTTAAATGCTTATTCATACCCGTTAAATTGTTTGTGTTTTCCCTTTAGCATTTGTTGCTTACATTTGGCCCCAATTTGACGTAGTGTGCGCAATGTCGTTTTGCTCTTTGGGCAAATGTGTGTTTCTCCCCTTTTATGTTTTGTCTTGCACCAAATTTTGAAACAGAAATGCCCAGCATAAATTGATGTATTTTTATATTGTGATTCTTTACAGTTTGCACGTATCATGACAATACCCCGGCATGTAAGCATCAATGGATGGTATCATCAAGCTAAGTTAAATTCTTTTTTTTGGGGGGGTTAAAAAGCCTTACATTCAAATCTTGCCATTTCAGGTTGATCTGGGTCGGATTGTTCTGGCCATGCTCCCGGAAGCCGACCAACCTCAATCTCGTCCCAGGCATAGGCATCGTAGGCGTGCAAGGCCCCAGATATTTCGAACACGTGTCACCCTTTTTGGAATGCCCGATGAGGTTTTAAGACGCTACCATCTTCCTCCCAAAATCATCATAGACACTCTCTCATTAATAGAGAGTGATCTTGAGCGGCAAATTGACAGTCCTACAGCAATACCACCACTTACGCAATTTATGGCGGTGTTACATTTCTGTGCCTCAGGATCGTTTCAAACAACGGTGGGAATAGTGGCGGGCATCTCACAATCCTCCTTTTCCAGGATCCTGAGGGCAGTGATGGAGGCATTTTTCAAGCACCTCCATCATTTTATTCAAATGCCTTTGGATATGGGTGCCCTTAGTGTGGCCAAGGCCAATTTTTACCAAATAGCTGGCTTCCCACACATCATAGGGGTTGTGGATGGTACTCACATACCACTTCAGCCTCCAGCACGGCTGGAGGCCATATTTCGCAACCGGAAACACTATCACTCCCTGAATGTAATGGTGGTATGTGATGCCTCCCTCCAGATCCTGTCCCTGAATGCAAAACTACCAGGAAGTGCACATGACTCATTCGTCATCCGGCAATCAGGGATATGGCCCAAATTAACCAACCTACAAGCTGGTGATGCGTGGCTTCTGGGTAAGTGGAGACCTTTAGTACATAACAATGTTAAGCTTGATACACAGTGATCCTGATATTGTCTCTTCTTTTTCACAGGAGACAGTGGCTACCCTTGCACGCCCTGGCTGCTCACTCCTTATTTGGCTCCCACACCAGGGCCACAAAGTGAGTTTAATGCCACACTTACAGCTGTATCGGCCTTTTAAAAGGCCGATTCAGATGCCTCCACCACTCTGGTGGCGAGCTCATGTATTTGCCGGATATGGTTTCGAAAATTGTGGTCCTGTGTGGGATATTTCACAACATCGCCATAAGGAGTGGTGTCCCAATGCAGCCAGAGGATGCCTTACCTGAGGATGGCCCCCCCGAGGTTGGTCGGAGGTCAGTATGTGGGGGGGCCATACGCGATGTGGTGGCCAGATATTTTAGGTAATTATTGTCAAAACAACAGTGTTTATACCCAATGTGGTACGGTTTGTTTGAGAACATCTAATTAATTGTTTTTTTTTTCTCCATCTTTTGTTTGTTTGCATAATCTTTGGCACTCCAACGATGACTACTTCCTGCTACCCTTAAAAAACCTTCATGTGGAAACTTTGGGAATATATTATGGAACCCATATTGCAACGCCACATTTGGGGAATCATGTTGGCATGGTCCTTCGTCAACCAGTTCTTGATTTGTTGTGTGTTTTTTTGTAGTTTTTGGTATGTGTTGTATTTATGATTATCACTGTGTGTTTTGTTTGTGAGTGACCACTTTGTTTTTTTAGTTATGTTGTGAATAAATGTCTTGAGAGTGTAATTTTGTTCCTTTTTTTGCCCGTTACAAGCAAGTGTAACCAGGTTCACACACGTTACATTTGCCTAAGGGGTAATCCAGTAATGACGCAAGTTGAGCTAAAATGTAATATGTTTTCTGGGTCCAAACCAACACCCAAAGGAATCCTGTACAATCAGTTGGCTTCGTAATATCGGCCTAAGCAGCTTGCCCCCCAAATAGGAACCTGTAAAATGTAGTAATATATAATTTTGACAACACCAAAAAAGGGAAATGAGATTGTTACTGTTAGGTGCTTCTTGTGCCTGTTTTCCTTAAAAATACAACACACAATCTTAGTGACAATAATTGCAAATCCTTGCTGGAAGAGTCTACTTATGTCAGTGTAAACAATCTCTGATTTTGAAACAAGGAATGAGACAGAACGTTAAGTTGAAAATATTAATTTATTTACATTTTGACAATAATAAAATAAAAACTAGTTCCTAAGGAGGACCGACATATGGTCAAGGACCACCAGCAGACCGATGATATGTTCCCGCATACGGCCCACACAGCCGGCTAATTCAGCCCTACGTCTCTGTTCCTCTGTGGGTTAGAAAAGTGTGGGGATTAATACATCAATAATGAAACCACATTAAAAAACAAGCCAAAACAAGCTAACCCAAAATGAAAATATTGTGGCACAAAGCAGAATTACACCGATAAAACCAAGCCCCCCAAAATGGTCTAGCCCAAAATTACAAGTCAAAAAATCAGATTCAGACAGGTGTGATATGTGTATGGTGAAATCAGCAGTAACAGGTAAAGACAACCCGAAAAATCCCAAAAAGTCGACCAAAAAACACAAAAAAAGGGAACGACACATGATTACATACAAACAGTTTGTGGCGCAATAAAACCAAAATAAAAAACATACCGTTCGAAAAAACAGCCGCTCCAGAAGCCACTCCCTCGTCCTCCTTGGAGGTGCCTCCATTCCCCAAAGATCTTGGCGGGGTGATTTGTGATTCCGGGGAGGGGGTAGTTCGAAGAGGGGTGGTTGGAGGAGAGGGGGAATTGGGATGGAGGGGAAGGAGCTCCGAAATATCCGCCACAGGGTCTTGGCAGGCTGGGGAGGAGGGGGAAATAGGGAAATTTGGGGTTGTGGAGGGTTGGCTTGGGGTTGGGGAGAGTGGGCGAGAGCGCCGTCTTGGATGGCAATGACGCCGTAGTCTTCGCTGTGCCCCTAAAAGATGTGAAACAAATTGTTGTTAGTTTCAACCAAATCCGAGAAAAACACTAATTTATGACAACACAAATCGGAAAACATGGCCATGCAGATATGAGTACAATGAATAAATAGGACATACATGAAAACATGGCCATGCAGATATGAGTACAATGAATAAATAGGACATACATGAAAACATGGCCATGCAGATATGAGTACAATGAATAAATAGGACATACATGAAAACATGGCCATGCAGATATGAGTACAATGAATAAATAGGACATACATGAAAACATGGCCATGCAGATATGAGTACAATGAATAAATAGGACATACATGAAAACATGGCCATGCAGATATGAGTACAATGAATAAATAGGACATACATGAAAACATGCACACGCAGTTAGGGCCACAAAGATAAACATAAAAACCACAGTCCCAAAAACTTACTTTCAGCGATCTGCATGCGAAAGCGTGCCGCCGTTGCAGGTCCGACCACCTGCGCTCCAGCTGGCCGATCTGGCGGCGTGAGCCGAAGGAACGCAGGCGGCCACGTACCTCCGCATATGTGGAAAGCTTCTCGCGATTTGTGATGGGTGGAGGCTGGCTGGTGATCCGCCTATCCATCACCTCGGTTAGCACCAGCAGCTCGTGCCTGGTGAATGTCGAGGCTCTCATGATGGCAATGGTGTATTTGTTAAAACTCATTTTTAATAAAGACCCGAAAATAATTTTGATTGGCTAATGTATTTGGGTAATTAACAGGACCAATTCTATAGGTTAGTGTATGAGTCATGTGTTCGACAGGGCCAGAAATCTCTTGAGAGTTATGATAGGCTTGATGCAGTGACATGCGTAAGCAAATTTAAATAAAGAAATGAACCCTGGGAAATATGCGGGGATAAAAAAAACAAATAAAACAATTGTTTAATTGGGCATAACATGTATTTTGACAAATAAAAGCGAATGTTTAAGCCGTACGTATTCTGCGGGTAAACACAAACACGGACAAGATTAAAGTTTATTGCATTGTTTAAAAAAAAAAAAAAAAACAATTAAGCTAATTGATATATTGATTGGCATGATACGATTGAGGGAGGCAGAATAAACGAGCAGTTAATCGAAATCTGACAGTCCCACTTCCGGTTTGTACTTGTGCGTGCGTTCCCTTCAAGCCATTTCGGGGATGTACGCTCGCTATTTGGCACGCTCGTTAGTTAGAGGAGGGGTCGGTTGAGTTTGGGGAGGATGCTTGGCTGCGTTCGAAAATACGAGCGAGTGCTTGAATTTACATATTTTTTTACGTACGCCGAATGTACGAACGGCCACTTGCGTCCGGGTCTGAATGAGGGCCTATGTCCGTTGGTATCCATGTGGTCATCACTCTGTTAACTCTTGCCTTCCTGTTACTTCGGGATTAGACGGAGCCAGCCCAACTATACCTATGCTTATCTCCCATTGCTGGCAATGCCTCTCATCTACTCTATCAGTATTTATTTGGAGATAATCCCGATCTGAGCTAGAACATTGTTATTAAATCCTATAGATAATAAATGAATTTCCTCACTACCAGTAAAATATAAAAAAATATATATGTATATATCCTACCATTCTAGTCTCTATATCAATGATGATTAATATCATAAATTAATCCCCAAATACATATACAAATAGATATATATATATATATTACAATATATATTATAATAATTAGACACAAAAATTGATGGAAAAAAATCTATAAATAATATTAAAATATATAATTATATATAATTATTCATAAAAAATCTAATAAATTCATTGTAATTAAATTCAGATAACTAATCTAAGCATGATAATAAAACTACTAATATCTCATATATATTTATTCATGAACATAAATAAAATACACAGGTGATACATCAATATCTAAATTAACAGTGTAATATTTGATATTGTGTTATAAAAAAATTTACAATGTACTTTAACAATAACCTTTCTAATAAATCTAAAAAATAATAAAAAGGTTCCATGTGTTTAAATTAAATGGTGAACTCATAAAAATATTCATCATTATATAGTGAAGTCAATTGTGTATTCATCATAAAAGTGCACCTAATGGTGACTCTTCCAACAAATATGAAAAATATGTGTACAGTGTTGTAAGTGTTCAAGTATTTTCTGTATTCCTAATTCCAGTAAATTGTTCTAATATCTCATATATATTATTGCAGTGTGATAAAAGTGCAATAGTGCAAAAAATGTGTCTCCAGCACTAAATAGAAAAAGGATGTCTCTTTTGAAAGTGTCCCTATTTTAGTGCCCGGTGGTCTAAGTGGCACCCCAAATCCTGGAACAATAGGCTGCATCCTTATCAGCCTATTTGTTGCTCATGTGCAAAACCAATGTTAATATTAAACTACTGTTTGATTTAATAGCAATAGTTTAGAGACTAAACAATTTTATTTAGTAATATTTTATGTCACTAAACTATTCAAGAATATGAACAATGTACAGTACTATATAGAAATAGAATGCAATAACTTATTTCACTGGCAAATATATTAACTATGTTACTGTCCTCCCCTTTTACCCTGTCATTGTTTATGTATAACCTCTTTTACACATGGAATATTTCAGTGACGTAAATAGAACTGTAAACTTTCAAACTCTTTTCCTGGATGTCTTCGGTTTTAAGCTGTATAGCATGTAGATTGTGGAATTTTCTTTCCTCTCTACCTCATTGCGGTTGAATTCAATCGCTCTGTACAAATATGTGCCATGTACTTTTTTTGTAAAGAACATCTGGTTGTTAATGCTGCGTCCCTCTTCACAAGCACCTGCCCTATATATATTAAATGGAGAATATCAAGCCATATATACAACAAAGGGGCCAATAATTAATTGCAGTTCAAATTGAACTTCATTACACCTTGCTTCTACAGAGTGAAGTGTATAGAGTACATAAGGGCATCATTAAAGTGTTCAGGCCACCCTAGGCAAATACACTCCTAGTACATCACCCTCTCCCAATGTTTACATTAGAAATCACAATAACGGCAGATATTTTAATGATCTATACACAATATTGGAAAAATCTCAGAGAACAATGTACAATATAAAGATTATTCCAGAAACAGTCCTAGTATAAAAAAAAGCATTACAGAAATCCATATACACCATTCCAGTCCCTGGTAAACAATAGAGTGCATCCCAATTGTTGATATACAATACTGAGAGAAATCCCAGAAACTGACATACAAAACAGGGAGCATCCCAGATATTGATATACAATATTGGGAGCATCTCAGAGACTGATATACAATACAGAGAGCATTCCAAGGACAGATATACAATATAGGGTAGATTCCAGATACTGCTATAATATACTGTACAGAGAGGATCCCAGAAACTGATATACAATTACAAAAGAAAGAGCACCATACAATTTGCAGAGCCCAATAGTGACCACCAAACAATACAGAGAGCATTGTAGTGACCAATATATTTTACAATTAAGAGAGCATCCAATTGACTTCTGTACAATACATAGGTATAGTGATTAATTTTATTTTAGAGTTTATGGTTAGCTAGGATGATCTTCTGGTATTCAGTTATATCAGAATATAATATTTTAAAATAGTAAAATGGACTCTGCATATGCAGGTCACCTCAGATCACCCACACTTATTGGTCTTTCTATCCTGGGGATCTGTCCAGTCTCTGCCACTATGGTGGGGCACAAGCCCCCTCTCTTACTGCACATGATAGAGACGGGACAGACCACCCTTGATTATTATATAGATTGAAAAAAATTCTTACTTGCATTATTAAATGCAATCCAAGTGTTTTCTCTTCATGCACTGCTAGACTATGTTTGTCTCCTTTATTCTTCAACTCCTTGTCTCCTCTGTGTGGCAAAGCTTTCTCTGACTTACAGTCTGGTAGTAAAGGGTAGAGAAGGAAAACGATGGTCCAGATGCCTGGCTTGTTTCACCAGGCTTATCAGTGAACGAATATCCAGATCCAGCTGGTCAGATCAGGTGAAAAAAGAAAGTGTCTTGGTTGCTTATAAGATCTGCAGCCACCATCAACATGAATGAGAAAAAGGATGTCTCTTAGAGAAGCATGCTTAATTTTAATGCCCGATGTCCTCAGCTGTGTCCCTTTCCCTCAAAGTCTTTGTACCCTAGGTTGCAGCATGATCAGCCTATTAATATTCTTAACTTTGTGATTTAAGGGCCTATTCATTATCACGAATAGGCCCGTTACACATGCCCATTACCCTATACCAGTGACTTGCAGTCTTAAACACTTCAAGGGCTGAATATGTGGTCATCTTACCTTCAAAAGAACCACATATTACCTGTAATTTTAGCAACTAAGATGAAACATACATCTAATTAAAGAAAGAGACTCCACTATCTATCTATCTATCTATCTATCTATCTATCTATCTATCTATCTATCTATCTATCTATCTTTGACTAGCACTTTTGGCTCTTGTACATGTTTGCCATGCTCTTTGTTCTATATAAAACATCTCTCCTGAAATACCTAAACAGTGTAGTGAAAACTGATATTTCACAATGCCACAATGCCTAACTAATTCTGTTCCAAGCTGAAAAATTTGGTGCGTATTGTGCCATTTGGTTTACATGGCTAGAATTCAAGAATACTAAGAAATATATTCTATTATGTAGCTAGATCTGTCACCTAGCCTCACTAATTATGCTTTTGTATGTCGTATTAGGCTTAGCCTTTCCGTGACAATGTCCTCATTTGTATTTGCTGCTGCAACATTTTAGAATTGGTTCAGAGTACTCCTCCCTCTACCCATCCCGTCCTTGCATTCTGTGTTTCCTACATTACATTCCTTCTCCATTTCCTATTTATTTTTAAAAATCTGTTCATTAAGACTTTTAAATGTTTTTGCATAGTACAGATCTATAGAAATATGCAATGAAGACATATATGAAAATAGGAAAAAGATTCAAAGGTAAACATTGCAATAATAAATGATCAACAATGTGATCCAGAATAACAATATTGTAGTTAAAAGACTATTTAAACACATATGGCAATATAACATATGCAAATCAGTAATTCTATCGGAAACCACAGTAATTAGGTCTGTGTATATGTTGGAAAATGAAAATTAGTGTGAAAGCTAGAGGGTAAATGGGTGAAAAGGGAAAAAGGGAGGAGGAAAATGGGGACGTAAGGGAGGAGGGAGGGAGGAAGGAAGGAAAAAGCTAGACGGTGTGTACTACCACAAATGACTTGTTATTGTCAGAAGATAATGGAGTTATATAGGGCGGGATGCAGCAAAGCAAGAAATGCGTTCAAACCACCAAAAATTCAGTTTTCTGGTTTTCGCATTTCTCATATGCACCAAGCCCGGGGCTTGGATGCGGTAGATAACGCCATCTTCAGATGGTGTTACCCTATAGAAGCCTATGAGCTTCTATTCGCTGCTTTCCCCCTGGGAGGGATTCAATCGGATCCCTCCCAGCAGCACCTGCGTCATGTGTCCTTCTGCGCAGGCGCAAAAGGACACCAGAAGGACTTCTGGGTCATCGACCCGGAGTCCCTCATTTGCAGTGAACTGGGAAAGCTGTCCTTTGCACTTTTATTCATACATACTGGAGTAAATAACACCGGCATGCATGCGAAGAGCATCCTGCATCCCACCCAGAATTTTCAAAGGCGGTTCAGCCTCAAAATGACTGGTCTATGGGGTCCAAACTTTGATAAAGTGATCCGGAGTATCGTGTAGCACTGAAGTGATTCTCTCCATTCTATATGTAGATCATATTGCATTAATCGTGGCCAACAAATAGGAAGGCATAGACATTTTCCATTGAGACGCATGGTTGCACTTAGCTGCGTTCAAGATATGCGTAACAAGTTTCTATGAGGAGCGTGGGAGGCAGGGAAAAGGTCTGGATAAAAGTGAATAGAAAGGGGAGTCTGGTAATTGAATACCAGTCACCGTTTTGATTAAATCATGAAGTTTTGACCAGAAAATCTTTATATTGGGAGTGGACCACCAGATATGCAGCAGGATTTTCTGCTGACCACATAAACGCCAGCAAAGTTCTGAAGCAGTGGGGTAAATCGCATGCAGGCAGGTAGGGACTTTCACACAAACCGAAACAGAACTTTTAGAAATTTCCCGTCTAATTTTGGACAACTCCTCAGGGGCCAGAATCCCTTCCACATGATGTTCCCAAACCAACTCAAAATCTTCTTTTGGAGGTTGATTATGAGAAAGAAGTAATTGGTAAATAGTTGAGATAAGACCTTTAGTTGTCTGGGCTTGTCTACATAAGGATTCCATTGGTGAAGTGGAAGGGTAATGCATAGGAGATTATGGTAAAAGTGTCATGTTTGCAAGAATTGATAGAACAACTTGTGAGGAAGGGAGAAACGGGTCTGTAGGCTAGCAAAGTCTGGAAAGGTGCGTAAAGGTGCAATATCTTAGGGGAATCAAATATTTTGATGTGTCCAAAAATAAATCAACCTATGATCAACTCCCAGAGGGAAAGCGGCAGGGGCGTTTATAGAGAGAAGGGGGCCCGTGTGCAGTCTCCGACACAGGCCCCCTCTTCTCCGCCCGACGGCTGGCAGTGCACGAAGTTGTGCGCGCCCAGTGCCGGAGTTAGGGGGATCCACCAATGCCCCGATAATGGTGTTTAGAGTGTGCCCAGAGTCTATAGTGTCTGCACAGTTCACAAGGAAAATGGCCACGGTGGCCATTTTCCCTGTACTGCGAATGCGGGAAAATGGCCACCGCGGCCATTTTCCAGTCGTTTTACAGCGCCGGACCCCTGTGCTGACATGGGACTCTGGAGAGGTAAGTAATATTATGGGTGCAGGGTGTGCGGTGCAGGGTCCCCCTGGATCCAGGGGCCCATGTTCCCCGCACACAGTGCACCCACTATAGATACGCCCCTGGAAAGCGGGATTGTTCCATAAAGGGGTCAACAGGGGGTGAAAAGAGCAAAGATGATATAACCTGGTACAGGGATCTCAAGTGGCTAGCAGGAAACAGATCGTTGGCAGCAGGGATATGATAGCAGAGCGAGAAGAAGGTGAAGGCTCGAGAGTGAGTATATGGAGAGGATGTCTGTCTCTATGGATGTCCAAACTCTGTCGTTAGAGTACTGTATGCACATGGCAAGATGAACAGCACGGATCACACAGTCCATGTAATAGGTTAAACTGTGATTAGATTATCTCTTCTCACCAGCCTGAGATTAATTGACGGTTTGACCTGTGTGAACACCTTGGGGCTTATCAATTAGGTGTGAATTTGCAAAAAATCTTGCACCACAGTGTTTTTCCCGCAGGTGAAAGATTTTTGGTATTCAGTTGGGGGAAAGATTTTTATGGGCACTCAGTTTTTTTTAGCACCTTCAGAGCAAGTCCAGTTTGAGAAACGAAATGACTGCATAGGAGTGGAGAGGGTTAAACTTCCTAGGCTGGGGGCGGACCAGCGTGGGGAATCATGTGATAAGTAGGGCCAATGGGTTTTCAGGGTTGTAGGTTTTAGCAGGGATATTAGAGTTTGTTGGAGGCGGAGTCAGCCTCTTTTGTTCCTATCTTCCCACCCTCCCTCCCTAAATGTTATTGTATGTGCTCTCTTTGGTTTGGGTTTGGTATATTTTTCGTTGGCTATTTTAGGCGGGAAAGAACGGCAGGTTACCTATTAGCACTGTGAATATTTGTTTACTCATTGTTTCGCTCACCTTCGTTGACTCGTAAAGTCTGCTGGACCACTCTGCCGGGGGCAGCATCATCACTTTACCGGGTGGGTAGTCAAGGTAGAAGGCTTGAGTGTATGTGTTGTGGTTGGAGTGTTTGTAGTGTTAGGCTTGGGGCTGTTGTTAGCCGTTCTTTCTTTGCCACCATATTTAAATTAATTTAATTAATTTAGTAACTAATTCATTATCTGTTTTTAAATAAAATAGCTAACAATTCTGCCAAATATAAGTCTCTGTGTCTTTATTTCAATTGAGTATGTGTTATTGTCACTGATTCGCACGCGAGTCAATCCTCAGACGATGGGAGGTTTAATCCCAAAAAAATTTTATTAGGAAAAATAGTCAGGACCCCCTCCCCCCTAATTAAGCAATTGGAAGCTTCCAGTTAGCTTAATTAGTTATTATTACCTTCTGGCAGCACTGTCATCTTCCTCTGCTTCCTTAACATGCTGGAAATCTTCCTCCATCTTCCCAGCATCTGAGCGGTGCTTCTGGTGCCTGTGTGTGTGTGTGGAGTGCTGCTGTTGTCTGTGTGTGGGGGGAACTTCTGGTATATGAGTGTGTGACCACCTGTCAGTGTGTGTGACCCCCGCTGTGTGAGAAATGCCAACAGTCAGTGTGTATGTGCCAGTCAGTCAGCACTGTATAACATGCGGCAGCCGGGCACAGGAGCGGCCGGAAAACATCGGTGAGTGCCTGGTGTTCCGTGGCCGTTTTTAATTGCATACTGCGGGTATCAGGAGTACACATACCAACGGTGATTTAAAATTGGGCATGAGGTGTGCAAAATTTGTTGCGGCCAAAATCCTGCACCCAATTGAATAAGCCCCCTTATGCTAGCACTCTGAGCTAACGTGACCTGAAGTTTCCCAGCAAAGGAAATGTGTTTTCTTCTTGTACGAATGTCACTTATAAAAAGTATCTTATTCTTGCCTACCATTGAGTTACACTAGACTATACAGCATCTTATATACTTTACAAAATATCATGTCATTTCTTTTTGTATATTGTAAAAAAGCAGAGTGTGCCAATTCAATATATTATATGCAATATATCCACTTACGGAAATGCTTGCTAATGTATATCAGGCTCTATAATCTGCTCCTGGAGAACTGAATGTTCTCTGATAATAAACAGAGGGAATGTCATACAGTTCTTTGTTTCTAGGAATTCTCAAGGCAAGAGGTGATTGCTTTGTACAGCATATTCCCAGTTATACATTGACAGAGGATGTGTGAGTGTGTTCTTCAATTATCTGCTTCCTAGAGAGCAAAACAGTCCGAGTTAATTGCAGAATAAAAGTGCAAACGACTCACACCCGGTCTGGTCATTGTGCATGGAAGAAGCCATTTAAATTGCACATTTGAAATATACATGGTCATTGTCTGAATGTAACATGAAGGGCGAGGGAGGCATATAATGAATTTGTGGCACAGATGTGTCTCATATTATGAAATAGGGGCAGTGCTATTAGGCATATTATGATTTTCGGGTTCTGCTGTGTGGCATATGTGTTGGCCCATATCTATATAGTTAATTATAAATTTAGTACACTGCTGTGTGGCATATTGGGGACTGATGCATGGCATATGATGAATTGGAGGGAGCAGGGATGCTAGGGTGAAATGTTGCCTACGGCACCCAGAAACCTTGCACTGACCCTGCGTGTACATCCCTTACGCTATCAGCCAAAATGTCTCCCTAAATATGCAAAGTTATAAAAATTACAACATATTGTGTGGAAAATAGAAATACAATTTTAATGCTTGTGGCCGACCCTGTGGCCAGCTAGTGGCTAGTCATCTTCATGCTGTCATGATGATGGGCCTATTTGTATGTGGAGGCCTGGAGCTGTAATGAAAACCCAGATTTGATTTCAGTTCCGCTGAAAAAGTAATAATGAAAAAAGTTACACAATATATTTTTACAAATTTAAAAAATATTTTTATTTATTTTTCAAGATAAAAAACATTTATTCAAATAATGGTAATGATTTTCTTATGTCATCATCATTCTGAGATTCCGATAACAGAACAGGTATTGCGGTGGTATAAGTACCACAGCGATACTTGTTAAATAGGCGTCACCATGCATAAGTCATAGCAGTTTTATTGACAGGTATAGCCTTATGTTGTGTAAGGCTAAGTTAAAAAGCTCTGCCAGTTTTCACCCTCTGATAAATTGTGTTTAAATAATACAGTTCTAAGCATTGTTTCCATGAACCTTATACATGGCTGAAGATTGCGCAACTACTGTTAGATTTTGCTAGTCACCTGACACATTTGCCAAACTACATGACGTTTCTCTTTTAAGGGACCTTAAAGAGTTGCTACAGTGCTCATCTGGAACATTCTATAGGCCCCCAAGCATCAGCAATGGATTGTCGCAATTCCCTGATCCCTAAACACCATTATCGAGGCGTTGGCGGATTCCCCTAATTTGACGATCCCGACCAAAATATGATTGGGATCGCCAAATCAAGGATTTTTAACATGAAGAAATTCCCAGATTCCCCGGCGTTCGATGTCTGCTGATCAGCGGTTCTGGCCAGATCGGGGAATTGGGGAAATGGTCGCCTGATGTATAGAGCCTGTTAAGGGATATTTATATTCCCTTTAATTCCTTATACTGTTCTTTGCTTTATAAATCTTAGTCTCCACTACATAAGTCCTATCATCACATGAAATAACATAAAACAACCATAGGGTTCTCTGTATAATATTAGTTTATCAAAGTAGGATCACACAGTACATATATATCCTTGCTACTATTAACTACAAAACAATATATTCAATCAATTACACACAAAAAAACAATATAATATAATGAAATTATACTTATGTTCTTGGAGATCACAGGCATAGCTTAGATGTTGTTCAGGCAGCAGTCTCATGTGTCCAGTCTGAGCTCAAACTCTCACATATAAGATCCTAGCTGTAACCTGACACAGGAAATGGGGGAAGCAGTCTCTATTCTTTGATCAAGTGTGTGTGTGAGTAACAACTGGTCCATTTAGCTGGTTGGGCAGAGAAAGGAGGGGGTTGGGAGAGAAAGCTTTGGGAAAACAGAGCTGGAATAGAATTCTCCTATAACAGGGAACTTATTTTTAGAATACAGTGCTGGATTGATGTGATGAGACAAGGTGCAGTACAAATGACACTCCTGTAAATTGAAATGTCGAAAAATCACACAATTTTCTACATTTTTATAAATACACAAAAACAAAAAACCCCTGGACATTTCACTTATAATAGTGTCTGGCTATAGTGGCAAAGGAAAACTTTCCATCTGAAGCATTCTTGCATACTCTCCTGGAACGACCGGGATGGCTCCTGAAAATCACGTCCACCCGCAGGACTGAACAAGATTCCCAGAGTTGGCTGCAACCTGCCTGCACCCCCCCCCAAAGCTGCCTACATCCAGCCGCAGCCACCGCTTACTGTGCACAAGTGGGCGGTCCAGGGGGGCTGATGACGCTATCCGCGCTGAATAGTATCATTGCCCATACTTTACAAATCCGTTAATATCGGTATTGTTTAGTGGGAGGAATAATGCTGATACACCACCTGTACCCAGGGGTGTAGCTAGGAGCCTTGGTGCCCAGAGCAAGGGAATGTTGTGGCACCTGCCCCTTGCCCCCCCCCCACCATCACACAAACCAGTACTGAATTGGGGGCGTGGCCAACATGTGGGGCATATGAGCATTTCAAAGGAAAAAATATCCTAAATTTCTGACAGAGCCCGTTCTGTTGTATTATTATCCATAAATATAAATAAATAAATATAGTGAGGTGTTGTAGTCTAAATGAATATGTATATATATATATATATATATGTACTGTATATATATATATAGTAAACAGCACAGGAAGCGGCACTTGAAGACTTAAATAAAGTTATTTAATGTGTTCCTCACACATGTAACCGACGTTTCGGGGCCACACGCCCCTTTGTCAAGGTGAATGGAAAGACAAAAAGACAAAAATTATTGTTTCCTGATGATGCTGAAATGTTGAAAATAAATCTTTGAATCATCTTCAAAATTCCTGAAGTGTTGTGCCGTGATTTACTCCCCTATTATTAGAGGTATTTCACACAAGACGGTACACTTTACAGCACACTTTATGGCAAAGGCACTCAGGTAAATGAACTTATATTAATACGAGTGAATTTGCTCTGTGTATATATATATATATATATATATATATACACACACACACACAGTATATATATATATATATTATATATATATAGTATATATAGATCTATCTCTCTCTCTATATATATATATCTATATATATATATATACACATATATATATATATGTATATATATATATATATATATATATATAGACTACCGTTCAAAAGTTTGGGGTCACTTAGAAAATTCCTTATTTTGAAAGAAAAGCACTGTTTTTTTCAATGAAGATAACATTAAATTAATCAGAAATACACTCTATATATTGTTAATGTGGTGTATGACTATACTAGCTGCAAATGTCTGGTTTTTAAAGGAATATCTACATAGGTATATAGAGGCCCATTTCCAGCAACCATCACTCCAGTGTTCTAATGGTACATTGTGTTTGCTAAGCGCGTTAGAAGACTAATGGATGATGAGAAAACCCTTGAAAACCCTTGTGCAATTATGTTAGCACAGATGAAAACGGGTTTGCTCTTAAAGAAGCTATAAAACTGGCCTTCCCTTGAGCTAGTTGAGTATCTGGTCATCACATTTGTGGGTTTGATTATACTCTCCAAATGACCAGAAAGAGAAATGACATGTGAAACTCGACAGTCTATTCTTGTTCTTAGAAATGAAGGCTGTTCCATGCAAGAAATTGCCAAGAAACTGAACATTTTCTACAACGGTGTGTACTACTCCCTTCAGAGAACAGCACAAACAGCCTCTAACCAAAGTAGAAAGAGAAGTGGGAGGCCCTGGTGCACAACTGTACAAGACAAGTACATTAGAGTCTCCAGTTTGAGAAATAGATGCCTCACAAGTCCTCAACCGGCAGCTTCATTAAATGGTACCCGCAAAACGCAAGTGTCAACGTCTACAGTGAAGAGGTGACTCAGGGATGCTGGCCTTCTAGGCAGAGTGGCAAAGAAAAAGCCATATTTGAGACTGGCCAATAAAAGGAAAAGATTAATATGGGCAAAAGAACACAGACATTGGACAGAGGAAGATTGGAAAAAAGTGTTATGGACAGACAAATCGAAGTTTGAGGTGTTTGGATCACACAGAAGAACATTTGTTAGACGCAGAACAAGTGAAAAGATGCTGGAAGAGTGCCTGACAGCATCTGTCAAGTATGGTGGAGGTAATGTGATGGTCTGGGGCTGCTTTGGTGCTGGTAAAGTGGGAGATTTGTACAAGGTAAGAGGGATTTTGAATAAGGAAGGCAATCACTCCATTTTGCACTGCCATGCCATACCCTGTGGACAGCGCTTGATTGGAGCAAATATCCTCCTCCAACAGGACAATGACTCAAATCACACCTCCAAATTATGCAAGAACTATTTAGGGAAGAAGCAGACAGCTGGTATTCTGTCTGTAATGGAGTGGCCAGCGCAGTCACCAGATCTCAACCCCATTGAGCTGTTGTGGGAGCAGCTTGACTGTATGGTTCACAAGAAGTGCCCATCAAGCCAATCCAACTTGTGGCAGGTGCTTCAGGAAGCGTGGGGTGACATTTCTTCAGATTACCTCAACAAATTAACAGCTAGAATTTGGCATTTGCAATGCTGTAATTGCTGCAAAAGGAGCATTCTTTGACGAAAGCAAAGTTTGAAGGACAAAATTATTATTTCAAATAAAAATCATTATTTCGAACCTTGCCAATGCCTTGACTATATGTTCTATTCGTTTTGCAACTCATTTGATAAATAAAAGTCAGTTTTCATGTAAAACATGAAATTGTCTGGGTGACCCCAAACTTTTGAACGGTAGTGTACATATATCTATCTATATTTATATATATATATATATATATATATATAGATACATATATATCAGCTGTCAGTCTCCGGGAAGGTAGGGAGAGGGCTGGATAGGCGTAGAGGCGGTGGGCGTGGCTTTACGGCAATCCCGTCCCCATCTGTATTGAATTACTCAGGTCTGAAGTCTGCCAGAGTCAGACTTAAATTAGTTAAGTCAGCGCCGCCTCCCTCTGACATTTTCGGCTCTCGGAGCTTGTGTTCCAAGGAACCGCCCTCCCTACGCCCCTGCCTGTACCGCCCACGTATGCCACGCCATCCCCTCTCACTCCCTCCCACTGTGCCAGCCTGGCTGCCCGCTCCTGGAGGGCGCAGTCAGAATGTCAGCAAGTATGATGTGAAGTGTACTGCATTTAATCTCTGTGACAGCTCTTTATGTTTCGCTTTACCTTGCTATACATTAGGGCCCTCAACATGTGGAGATAATTTATGCAGACTGGCAGGGATGCGATTATTGTAGAGATGGCCTCCCAATTTTAAAGTTTACAGAAGCGCATAGTGTGATAGACGCAGCTGGTGCCCGTCTTCCTGTTTCCGAGTCAATACATCTTTTTCTATGCATGTCATGGCATCGTGTCGCTAAGAGAGAAGGAAAGCATTGGAATTGGAAATCTCTGCTATACATTGTAGGATTCTGCGGGTAAATGTATCAACTGGAAAGTTAAATATTTTGTGTGCAATCTTTTTTTATACTATACTATCACTATAAATTATATAAACACAGTTCCCATACAGATCATATAAAAGACATTGTGCCTGATTCAGCAGCGATTGCAACTGTGATTATGCATGCAATCGTCCGATTGTTGCGTACTGCACATGAATATGCATCGCAGTGCGAGAACACTCCACTTTGATCGGGACTGCGATCGCAGTGATTACGCAGACTCATCGTAGAGTGATTGACAGGAAGTACCATTTGGGGGTGGTGATGGGGGAGTGGTCGGCAAAATGCAGTGCATTTGAACGGCATTACAGAGGCGTGCATAAATTATTCACTGCAATGCCATACGCAGCTTGGGCTTTCACTGCCTGCGATGAGGTTATCAATGAGGTTAGCAATTTCTAAGTAATTTCTGATTTCAGGCTGCGATTGTACTCGATACTCTATATTACCGGTGTTTTCGCAGATTTGCAAAATATTATGGATGTGTGTAAGGTAAGGTGACCGTCCTTTTGTTGTGCTGGCATAGTGATCGCAGATATCAGCATATCTTTGCAGTGAGACTGCGTGCATTATCGCTATTGCGATCCGTACTGAATCAGGCCCCTTGAACTGTGGGCCTGATTCAGACCCGCTCGCAAGCGCTATGCGCTCCCAAGCGGGTCGATTGTTAGCACGAGCCCCGGAGCGAGCGCAAAAAGTACTCGCTCCGGCGCTCGCATCCAAAAGGGGCGGCTGTCGATGTTGATCGACAGCTTGCCCCATTTGGAAGGCGGGGCGGGGGGGTGGCTGGGCAAATGGAGGTGTTCCTGCAGGAACGCCTGCCGTTTGTGGGCGGCCCTACTGACATCACTCGTGATGTCAGTAGGTGGACTTCCTGCTCTATTAAAGCAGGAAGTCTACTGGGGCTTGCGGCAACGAGACCCTACCGCAAGGGTCTCGTCACAAGCCTGATGGTCGCGATGGTCTTGACCATCACGACCATCACCTGGCCGCTCGCATAAGCTGTGGGTGGTCACCCACAGCTATGCGAGTGGCCAAGAGGCCGCAACAAAAGAAACAAGCGCCCACCCTGATTCAGAGCGAGCGTGCGCTTTTTGCGAGTGCCTCTGAATCAGGGCCTGTGTCTCAGGAACTGATGCAATGGAGAAATGAGGAACCAGCATGTGTGTGACATTTTTATCCATGTAACCAATGATTTTCTTCTATTGATTCACCAAAATCCCTCTCCCATGCTTTTTCATATAAATGTAATTTGTTGCAATGGTTTTCGTGGATAGACTCCTATGTTTTAAAATTAGTATTTTGGAGATTTTGAAATGCCTCAGGAAGTCAATTACACAGATATATGGGCCTGATGCAGATGTGGATGCAATTCTGATATTTTACACAGATTGAGTGATTGTTAGCCATTGCGCATGAGTGGAAGCCACACTGCGCACTCACAGCAATTGCGATTATGCTCACACAGAGGATTCACTCGCAAAGTGATTGACAGGTAGTCAGCGTTTGGGGGAGGTAATGGGGTGGTTAGAAAAACACAGGCGTCTCTGACCGTTTAAACACTTTTTTTCTGGGCGTTCATAAATTAGCCACTGTGTTCCTGCTCACAGTAAGAGAGCCCTCTGCATGTCTGCAGCAGCTTAGACTTATTCAGAAGGCTTATAGCCACCTGATCTGCGTTCAATGTTTTCAATGTTTCCGGTTTTGTGCATGAGTGGCGAATGTGAGATGATAGGATCCTTTTTCCCAAATAATGTAAGAATTGCAGGTAGAGACAGTCTTCAAGACTGGAAGTGGATGTTGTTCCAGAAATTCAGAAAAAGGACAAAGGGTCTGATTTACTACAGATCGCTATTGCGATCGCAGCTGTGATTATGCACGGAGGTCTGCGTGAAAATTTGCTAATGAATGCAATAGCAAAGCAGTTGCACAGCCAGCATATAGATACCCACTACCACCAACTACCGTTATCTCACATCTGTAATACCTTGCAGTCCTGCGTATACATCAGTAACATCAAGTAACATCGGCCTCTCACATAGAATTGCAGCAGGTCTAACCTTACTTAGAAATTGCTAATCTCGTTGAACGCAGTGAATACTCAAGCTGCGTGTGCCGTCGCAGTGGCTAATTTATGCACGTCCATGCAACGGCGTTCAAACAGACAGGCACGCCTGCGTTTCTCCTGCCACTCCCCTGTCAATGCCCCCAAACGCTGACGTCCCGTCACTCACTCTGCGGTGGCTTTCTTTCTGCGTGTGTGATCGCAATGCTAACTCACTCACGCACACTGGGCTGCATGTGCAGTGCACACCATCGGCCGATCTACGTATGCTATTGCAGTTGTGATCCGTGATGCATCAGGCCCAAAGTTTTGGAAAGACCACGTAGACCTATATCCTAGAGTGGCAGAATTTCAAACACACCAGATTGACCGTTTTTTCATTTGCATTTTTAGTTACTTAATATTTTAAATAAATAGAAAAAATTAGGTCTATCTTCTCGAAGTGCACCAATAAAATTGTAGCTTTGCAAAAATTATTATACAAAACCTGAGAGGCTTGTATACTCAAGTGCTGAAAATGTTAGTAAGCTTGTTGATTTTGTAGTCTCAATTACAGATAATTTGCTGATAAAAGGCCTGATTCAGATGCACGCAATGCCCGTCGCTGCTGCGATCCCATACGCAGCGGATTTGCGAAAATATATGAATAAATGCTCACTACCTATGCTATCTCAAATATATTGCTGCGCATGCGCAGTGTGGCTTTGGTGCGTGTATAAAGATAAAGGACCTGATTCAGACCTGCTCGTTGCTGGCGATGTTTTCAAATGTGCGCATGCGTACAGTTCGCAGTGTGCGTGCGCAAACCAGTACGAGCGATCGGGATATGCTCACTCGCTCTGCAAAGACAGCCCAGAGGAATGAGTGACAGGAGAGGCAGTTTGTGGGTGGTAACAGGTGCAGGGCAGTAGTAGCGGGGGAGTGGAGTTGTGGACGCAGGCGTGCCTAAGTTTTTAAACGCCGTTTCAGAGGCGTGGATAATTAACAGCCAGCGTCATAGGACACGTCACTTGCTAGAAATATACACTGAAGTGCTCGTAGTGCTTGCGGCAGGGTATAGTCAACCTCAAGCGCTGCGATCGCATCCGATGGTGTTCGATGTACCAATGGTTTATGCACTTCCTGGAGATGACGTACGCAAGTGGGCATCTTTAGACAGGCTGGTGGGCGTCTACAAACAAAAAGTGATCGCTCGCCAAAACAAAGTGGGAGTGCTTATGACTTGCCCTGCTAGTGATCACTAGTGATGTCAGTGGGAGTGATTTTGGCTCTGATAGAGCCAAAATCACTCCGGAGCTTGCGGTTGAAAACCTCAACCGCAGGCTCCGGCTCGCAGTTTCGATGGTCGCGATGGTCACGACCATTGCGGCCATCAAAATGCACGCTCGTATAGGCTGTGGGTGGTGACCCACAGCTATACGAGCGTCCAGGAGGACGCTCCATTTTTATGGAGGGCGCCCCACATTCAGAGCGTGCGCTCTGCTGAGAGCGTACGGCTCTGAATGAGGGCCTTAGTCTCTTCTGTATAAGTCCTTTCACCACATGAAAGCACATAAAACACCCACAGAGTTCTCTGTATAATATTCAATTTATCAAAGTAGGATTACATAGTACATACATAACCCTGCTACAATTAACTACAAAACAATATATTTAATTACACACATAAAATACAGTTTACATATATAGATACTTATTATCCTTGGGATTACAGGCCTGACTTGAACCTCTCCATTCAGAAGTCTTCAACACATGTGTCCAGTCTCAGCTCAAACTCTCACATATAAGATCCTGGCTGTAACCTGACACAGGAAGCGAGGGAAGTAATCTCTATACAAAAGCTGATAGTGTGTGAGAATGGCTAGGTCTTCTTATATGTTAAGTGGAAACAAGTAAAACTGGTTTCTATTCACGAACTGACCAATATTAGTGAGTCCTAAATGGTGAATAATAGATTTCTTCTTTAACAATATTCCTTATAAATTCACAATATTCTTAAAACCTTCATAAGTGAAAGGAGGGATCTTGGGGGCACAGGATGCAGTTTTGGGCAGACAGGCAATTTGGTTAACCTCACATGAGCTGTAATCCTGCTCACTCTGGAAGTAAACTCCATCTGGTGAGTACATGGAAGGATCTATTTCAAAATAGTTGTACGGTCTGAGGAAAAACCCCACCCCATTGCCGGGAGTTGCAGTGTTTGGCAGGTCCTCAGTGTGTGGGATATGAAGGAATCCAACTGTGATCCAGGCAACCAGATCCTATATGGAGAAATTAGACACCTGTTACACATGTTCCTGCATCTTACAGCTAAGTAATAAAACTATGTCTAACAAGGTAGCTGCAGAGACGCATAAAGGGGGCAATTCAATTTGGAACTTTGCAGTTTGTGTGCTTACACGGCTCAAGTGCTGAAAGCAAATCAATTAACATACAGTATTCACAGTCCAGGACCGTGACCAAAAACAGGGTTTCTTCACTCAATTCTGTTCACAACCTTACAAGCTGCAAGCAGAAATAAGCAAAGCCGGCTCTACTATTGCAAACATGGCTCTGCTATTGCAGCCACGGCTGCGTCTTTTCATGCAGCCGCAGCTGCCTCTTTATGCTAATGGCAGAGCCGATGGGCTTCCTTCTAAGGCGGCACCGGCTGGGGCGCTAATCCGCAGCTGTGTGCAATAACACGCACCATCAGATGGCAGGTGCAATTTTTTAGTCTGAACTTTGCCACCTAAGTGGTGCAACTGCTCAAAGTATCTAATGGTAACAGCTCCAGAAGGATAATGGGGGCTATTACCGCACATCATTCTCTCCGGAAGATCTGTGTGCTTCTTGCCAGTCCACCCATGTGCATAACGTATACAATTTAGAAATAAAGGGGATTTTTACAAAAATAATATGGTGCTGTTTTTGCATGAGTTGGGTCTGTTATCTTTGTGTTGTGCATTTTATAATACTCTGATTTGCTGCAAATTGAGTACAAAATGAGAAGTTGTAAGGCTCTGATTGGCTGTAGGTTGGTATAGTGCAGTGATCATTCTAAGGGAGTTAAGTATCAAGCAGTCAAAAGCATGGAGAAGTGGACCAGGGGAGAAGTTGCCCATAGCAACCAATCAGCTTTGAAGTAGTATTTATCAAGGACAGTCTATAAAATAATAGGTAGGAGCTGATTGGTTGCTATGGGCAAATTCTCCACTGGTCCACTTCTTCACGTTTTCACTGCTTGATACAATTCTCTCAAAATTGCTTCTATATAGTGGTAGAACTACTACTGCCACTGCAAGAGGTGCAGTGGCATCCTAGGTCATCAAACAGATGATGTTGGTGGTCGCAGCAGAGACACTGGGACATATGGAGCTAACTACTCAAGTTGAATGGAGGAAAATTGGTTCTGCACTGGCAATTCTTAAACATGCAACATAACTATTTATGTAACATCAGAGTGCTATTTAAAGAATCAGTTCTACGCATATGAGGAGCTTGTTAGGTAATGACAGTACCTTATTTAAAAACGTAATGCTTAAAGGGTTTTACAGTATACTGGGGAAAAGTCCTAGAATTATCGCAGAGGATATAAAGCCTATATTGTTAAAATTAGTGTCCATGAAATAGCCATTAGAAAAACTGAACAAACATGGTGTACATAGCAAGATAACAAGTTGTAAACATCAGTACTCAAAAAAACATATTGCTACATGATTTAAGTTTCCCCACTTAAATTATTCAAAAAGCTATTGGAAAAATGTTCTGTGGGTGGATGAAACACAAACGGAATTTTTATTGTTTTTATCAGAAATTAGAAACATTATGCTAGAAGGAAATGTATTCAAATTAGTTGATCTGTTTTCCAAATAAACCTAACCCCAACTAGTAAGCACATTTATGGGAGCATCATGAGTGAATCTTGATGAGTTTTAGTCATTGAGAGAACAATTGAAGAAGCGAGTGGATTTATGTAACAATTTTCTGAAAAATTACTTTTTTTAATGGATGAAGGTGTTATGACCTAGGGATCATAGTAACTAACAATGTTATTTTAGATATTGGTAGTCTATTTACTGATATATTTTGTGGATAATAGTGCTTTGTCCAATTCATGTCAAATGTATCTGTAACTGTAAATATCTCAGTTTCTTCTAAACATAACATAACACCTTCATCCACTCGCCTCTTCAATTAATTCTGGATAGTATCCCATAATCCCACAGAAGCATATTAGAGCATCAATTACTAAACCAGTAAATATAAATATATACAGTTAAACAGAATGGTTGTTTCAAAAGAAATCTTTAAAATAAAGAGAAGAACATGTCTGTTTTTTTGTTGAATTAGATTGGCTTAATCTATTATGTAACATATATTAAGGCTGATCATAATTAAAGTATAAATAATACAGAATTAAATACATACTGTATAATTTTAAAAGGTTCAACTGTACTGTTTATCATTGTATGTAATATTTGTGTGTGAAGTAGTCTACATGGTTACAAAGGCTTGTTTTAGGTTTAGAAATAATTTAATGTAACTCACATATTTTGTATACCATGATATCCATTCTTACATATTGGCTACATTAGAGTGCAGTATAGTCACTTGCCTTTGCTTTTCTTTCTTGAAACTGGCTTTCGTGCCCCACTTTAATCATGGATGCCAATGAAGGATCCACTGATAAATTTAATGACAAAGGGCCTGATTCATTATGGATCGCTATTGTGATCGCAGCTGCGATTACACACGCAGGTCTGCTGCGAAAATATGGTAATGACTGTAATCGCAAAGCTAGTTCAGAGACGCCAAAAGCCAGCATAGAGACACCCACTACCGCTATCATACATCCGTAATACCTTGCAATCCTGCATATACATCAGGAACATCGAGTAACATCGGAGCCTCACGCACAGTTACAACAGGTCTGACCTTACTCAGAAATTACTAACCTTATCGCACGCAGTGAGCACTCAAGCTACGTATGCCGTCGCAGTGGCTAATTTATGCACGCCCATGCAACGGCGTTCAAACAGACAGGCATGCCTGCATTTCTTGGACCCCTCCCCCCCGTCACCACCTCCAAACGGTGACCTGACGTCACTCTCTCTGCAATGGTTTCTATCTGCGTAGGTGATCACAGAGCGATCGCAATGCTAACTCACGCACTGCGGTGCATACGCATGCGCAATATGCACCATCGACCGCTCTATGTATGTGGTTGCAGTTGCGATCCATCCCAAAGTCTTTAACTAAAGGTCACAAATATTAGATGATTTGTAAGAGAGACAGGGCCTGATTCATAACCGTTTGCAAAGCCTATGTACACATATCTGAGCAATTTATTGCAACTGTGCATGCTCAAATATTTTTGGAAACTCCTATAACGCATGTGTTACACAGAGTGTATGCACAAAGGAGCTGTTGCGATTGGGGCAAACAGTATCAGAAATGTTGCAGAAAAGTGATGGTGGTTCCTGGGCGGTGGCTTGTAGTCAGGGCTGTATTAAGAGAGGAGGGGGCTCGTGTTCATTCCCCGTCCGGGGCCCCCTCCTCTCTCTCCGGCGGCCGGCAGCAGACTGATGCCTCTGACCGCCGACTGCAACATCAGTAGACTTTGGGCACTAGTCTGTGCCCAGTCTACTGCGCATGCGCAGGTCGCC
This sequence comes from Taudactylus pleione, assembly GCA_031769625.1. Lineage (NCBI taxonomy): Eukaryota > Metazoa > Chordata > Amphibia > Anura > Myobatrachidae > Taudactylus > Taudactylus pleione. The sequence goes on along the minus strand of JAUIMM010000255.1, from coordinate 21,844,924 downwards.
GGTGATTTCCTCACTGTGCACCCGCAAAATGCCGGAAAAATGGCTGCAGCTGCCATTTTCTGGCATTTTATGCAGGGCTGAGACACCCGACGTGGGACCTTGGAGAGGTAAGTATTAGATAATGTGGGTGCAGGATGTGCGGTGCAGGATGTGCGTTGCAGGCCCCCCCTTGACCCAGGGGCCCGTGTGCACCACACACCCTGCACCCATTATAGATACGCCCCTGCTTGTAGTGCATGCAAAAATAGTCTGTTCAATGGGCCTGTTATGGGAATGTCTTGGACATGTCAATGCAAGCGGCTGCATTCACAGACGTACAGCCATAGGCATAGGGGGCCATGGCCAGATGGAGAAACTGCACCTGCCATAGCTGTAGTGCAAGCATTGCTGACTGGCCGTTCCGATGACCTAGTGGTCGATTTGGTAAGCTATACACACTTACCAATCAGCCACTTGATATGCCCACCCAGTTGTGATGTCAGTGTTGGCTGTTCCTGCAGCCAGTGTACGGTTGGCTGGTTGGTTTCTCGTACACACTGGCAGATGTATCGCTATATCTGCAAGATATATGGAAATCGACTGTGCTGCAGGGCCGACCTGATATGTCTGTGAACATCGTACAGATATCATCTGTACATACGAACAGATGCACTATGCGATATGTCATTCATCGCATAGTGTGTACCCAGCTTAAGGACGCACCAAGCAATTACAGCGTGCACAGACGATAAAAGTGGGCATCTCAGTAGATGGATATAAACAAGAGAAGGAGTTTGTAATTCAATTTGCATAAACTTGCAGATTGCTGACCGCCAATAGACGCTGCTGTGTTCACTTTTGCGTGCATCTCAGTGCCAGCCCCACAGTATGTAGTATTTTTGAGGCCTCAAGTACCATCCATTTAAAGAAAGGTGCAAAAGTTAGAGAATATTCCTTCTAGAGAGGTTATTATTATCAAGCTAAATAAAACAACAGCCCCAATAAAGTCCCACTCAAGTTGATTTCTACTTTAAAGTTCAGAATTAATGGCATAGACAATGTTATGGCTCAGAAAGACAGCTGCAAACAATCTTATGAGTCAGAATCCTACAGTGTTCATATCAATTGCTTAACATTTTTCAGAATCAAACTTTATTGTCCAAGTTTACAACAGTATAGAAGGAATTTAACTCCTGTTAACTACTCGCCCAGTATTGACATAAAAAAGAACACAACAAACATACATTCACAACACATATTCATAAATAATACAATATAACACATTCCAAAATAAAAAAGATCTCCTAGTTTTTTTGCCTTACCTGCTTTTGTATGTTCTCATCATTTATAAAATTAGAGAACTTCACACTAGGACTCCAGGGATCATTTTGATTGTAGATGGAACTGCTCTCATGTTCTTCATCTTTGCGCTTGGTCACTGCTAACTTGTATCTTAAGAATTATTAAAACATCCACACTATTAGGAATTACAACAACCACAACAATAAAAGGCTATATACGTAGAGCATCATAAGTGTCCATTTCCAATTACATTACAATACACATGGGTAGACAGTTGGGGATGGGATACCGTTGCTCGGGATCCCGGCAGTCAGAATCCCGACGCCGGCATCCCGAAAGGGTTAGAATACCATCACTTGTCGGTCAGTATTCTAACCCTCCCCCTCTCCCTACCCTAACCCTAACATTCCTTTCCCGGTGCCTGATCCTAACCTCCCCCCCCTAGTGCCTAAAGCTAACCTCCCCCTCACCGCACCCTAAACCTGACCCTCTCCCCTTAGTACCTAACCCTCACCCTCCCCCTCCCCCTAGTGCCTAACCCTAACCCCTAATGCTAACCCTTCCCCCAACCCCGCTACTTTCCTTCGGGATTCCGGCGGCTGGGATTCCAGCGGTCGGGATGCCGGCGCCAGGATTCTGACACTTGATTCCAGTGCTGGCATTCTGAGCGTCGGAATCCCTGCATTTGGGATATTGACCACATCCCGACAGTAGTTTGGGTTTTTTTCAAATCTTTTTATGAAATTTAAAAATTGAACAACACTGAATAATGTACACAACCATAGGCTAGCATAAGCTGATTTGCATTTTTGCCATACGCACTGAAAGATACAAACATATTACATTTTGCCCATTATAATACATTTTATTATTTGTTCTAGCAAAAAAATATATACAGTATATGCTTGTAATTTCTACTTGTGTATGAATATTTATGTAAATATAATTACATTCCATAATTAGCCTACAGCGAACAGACTTGTTCCCATGAGTCCCATATTTGTTCATATTTTTCTGGGCATTTCCTGTGAAGATACACCAACTTATATTACAAGGTAGTTCTTTATTTGTTAGTTGCACCTAATGTTAGGATGTGGGAGTCCCAATTAGCCACCTTTGTTTTGTATTTTTTGTAATCTGTTTAACTTTTTTATCAGCACTAACAGACATAGCCAAGGATTAAGGGGCTTATTCATCATACAACATGGGCCTGTTACACATACGGAAACACTAGTTTCAGCATATTTTTAGTAACAGGCCCATTCATTATAAGGTGCCTGATGGAGCTGGCTTGTATTCAACAAACTCTGAAAACTTCAGATAGCGCTGGTTCCTGGAGCTCCATCCTTTGGGAGGGAAGTTTGGGGTTGCATCCACCGTGCACTGCATTCCTGTGCATGTATGAATGCAGGTCACACATGCGCAGTCAGTCGGAACGTCAATGATAAGTAGTGTTAGGGATCGTGGGGACAACCTGTCCCCGATTATGAAAAAGTATAAATCTTTATTCAAAAGCCTTTTCAAAAGATTCCATATATCTATCCAGAACATGTAGTCATGCCCATTTGTGATGGATAAATGAAACCTTCATGATGTCCTCTCCCACAACTGCGGTATGATGTTCTTTTCATTTTCAATATCAATGATTGTATGTTGGCCAATCAGCGGCCTGGCTATTGACAGCCAGGCTACTCACAGCCAATCAGCAGCCGCTTACTCTAGTAGCGGCCTCTGATTGGCTGGCGGTCCAGCCAGTGCAGGAAACCTTGAGGGTTTCGTCACTTGCAGGGGAAGAGATGTATGTGGAAACACATATAGCTCTTCTGTGGCTCAGGACCTTTTGTTTTAATGGTCGGGACTCTACTGGAGAAAAGGACCGACCTGCACCAAGAGGTAGGTGAGTATTGATTTTTTTTTTTTTTTAGAGAAAAGCCTGGATGCTACTTGAGAAGGGGACCAGACACTGGGGACAAGGTGAGTATAGTGTGTGTGTAATTGCATGTAATAAACTTACTCTCTACGGTGTGTGTGTACTGTGGTTATTTTTATATTTTTTTACAGTGATGGTACCGGTGCGGGATGCCTGTTGGCACTTGTAGTTCTACAAGTGCCAGAAGGCAGACACACTGGGACCTGTAGTCCCACTCTAAAAAACAATATGTCTTCTTATTATTAATATGAAGATTACCCCTTCACCCACAAGCCAGGGGTGCAGGGAAGAGCACCGGGCTTCAGGAGACTAGTGGAGCCCGGTGCTGGTTTTTAAAAATACAAGGAACCTTGCAATTTTTTCCCCGTATTTTTAAAGCCAGGACAGGCTCAGAGAATCCCGTGCTGGTTCAATAAATACGCGGGATCCCTACACATTTTGTCCCCCATATCTTTTGAACCAGGACTGGCTCACAGAGCCCGGAACTGGTTATGCCTTTGGGGGGGGGGGGGGCACACCTTTTTAATTACAGGCAGAAACATACACGGATCACACTGATCTGTGCATATTTCTGCTAAACATGCAACTCAGAAGATAGTCTATTTAAAACTTCTATTTGGGACTGAGGGCATGATTCAGACCCGCAAGCGGGTCGATGGTGCCCTAGTGCGCATGGAGGCTGCTCTGACGTGCGCATGCGCGAGACCCGGCTAGCGACGGGGAAGCCGTCGCTCCGGGTCTCGCACCAAAGGGGGCGTGCTGTCGATGGTGAGTAACAGCACGCCCCCTTTGGTGGGCGTGTCGGGGGCGTGGCTGCCAGACGGAGGTGTTCCCACTAGTGTTGTCAGTGGGAGTGATTTTGGCTCTGATAGAGCCAAAATCACTCCATGGCTTGCGGTCACCAAGACCCTACCGCAGGGTCTCGTCGCAAGCCCGATGGTCGTGATGGTCTTGACCATCGCGACCATCTTTTTGGCCGCTCACATATGCTGTGGGTGGTCAGCCACAGCTATGCGAGCGGCCAGGAGGCCGCTCCAAGTTTAGGTAGGAGGGCCCTGATTCAGAGCGAGCGCTCTGGTCAGAGCGTCCGGCTCTGAATCAGGCCCTGAGTTTGCTTAAATTACACCCGTGATTACATTCACGATTCTTGGTAAATTCCTGTGTTGTATTCCTATCTATGGAAAGTGCCTGCGAGTTTGGCCGATGGTGTATTTATTCCTATTTGTGTTTTCACCAGTGTTTTGCAGAGAGTGTCATGATTTCTCGAGTGAGTTTGCCTTTAGTGAATTTGCGAGTTGTAAAGATTGGCCAAACACACCCGTGATTGCAATCTTGATCAGACACATTTCTTTGTAAATTTACCCCTAAAACTTGGTTAAGTAATCTACTGAGTGGACTACCCTCCATCACACACTGTTGCCACCTATACCATCTATATAGACTGCCAATAGCTACGTCAGTGGCAGCTCCATGGGGTGGGGCTGCAGCGCGGTCCAAAATTCAAATAGGGTAGCAACAGCAATTTGTGCTATTGGTTCCATAGCTATTGTGAGTAGTGCTGCTGATAGGGAACAACCTTGCTTGATATAACAACAAAAAAGAAAATGAGCAGAGACTTATGGGTATCTCCCTCCTCCCCTCCAAAAAATGCATTTTGTTTCCAACTGCACTCCTGACTGCATCTGGTGCACACATCATATACTGCGTTGTATACTTCTTCTGCATTAACCCTGTATCACCCTGTTAACCTATTCTGCCTGGTTGATAAACATAAGACCTGGTTAAGTGATCTACCAAGTGTACTAACCTCTATAACACACTGCTACCACATGGGCCGTTCCTGCCAGTGACGCCATCATTGTTCCTACTCCTCTTTCACCAGTCTCCTGCCTCTCCTATCACTCACTGTGATGTGACCTGTGTGACTTCCCGGCGGTTCCTTTTGCGGCATGGCGTATGTGATGTCATGCCGTCACCGCAGCCGCTGAGGAGCCGCAAAGGAAACGTTGGGGCCAGGAGTGGTCAGGAGAGTTTGGTTCCTGGAGCCCTGCTCCATCCTTTGGGAAGGAAGTTTGGGGTTGCAAAGGCATAGAAGGTGAGCGGAGGTGGGCTTCGGGGTGGGGGAGACGGAGAGGAGAGATAAGGCGATGGTGGGAGAGGAGACACAGGACAGGAAGCTGCTGCTATAGGGACAGGGGGGTATAATCTGGTGGGAACACAGAGCAGGGAGCTGCTGCTATAGTGAAAGGGGATAGGGGGGTATAATCTGGTGGGAGAGGAGACACAGGGCAGGGGGCTGCTGCTAGAGGGACACAGTGTGAGGGGGTCCAAGCTGCTGGTCAGAGAGGAGATATATACACACTTCATGTGTTTTAAGGGGCATTACTGTGTGGTATAATGTGTTTTAAAGGGCATTACTGTTGTCGAAGCTGAATAATTGGCTGAGACAAGTTCAGTTTAAGATTTAATCACAGCGACGCCATCTTGTGACTGGCTGCAAGACTCCATTTTGGAAATGAGATCGCAAGACGCCATTTTGCGAATGGCCGCCTAAGCGCCATTTTAGATAAACTTACCCTTTAGTACATGTGGCGATATTACTATTAGCAACATGCGATTGCATCTTTCATCATTTCTCATACACACATTAATACTCACAATTGCGCTGTTAACTAGTCGCATATTAGCGAATGCATAGGACTTTGTATGAAACCGCTGTATTATTAGCTTTATGCGCACGCATCTGCCCCAAGTTAACTAGCGTCCTTATATCAAACCCTGAATACCCACACATTACATATTCACACATAAGGTTCAATAAGCTTTAAAGTGTATGATTTAAGTTGGTTCAGTTAGTTTAAATGCTGAGAAATAAAGGTATTTGATAACTAAGGTATTATACATGATAAACAAGTCGTGCTTGGTTTTGTACCGATGCGTATTCTTTTTACAGTATTCCGGTGTTATCGGTGGGGAGGTCGCATCATGCTAACTCAAGTTGTGGATTGCAGAGTCTACAAGCAACAAAATGTATATTTCAGGAACAACTGTTAGGATGTTACAGGAGGCTTGAAGAGAAAGATCCCCAGCTGTTAGAGGCAGGGAGAGTCTATTTGAACCAGCCTGTTAAATGTGCTGTAACAGATGCTTCTCCCCTGGGAACCAATGACATCAGCAACAAACTTCCCTATTGTCCTGTTTATTCTGGGGGGGTATAAATATGTGTGCCCAAACGCTAGTTTTTAGTCTTCGTGCTGAATGCTGTATGACTAGGGGTCTCTTGCTGATGCCTATCTCCGTGTCCGGAAGTGCTGCGTATGTACTTGGGTCTGTATTATTTCCTTTTGCGCCTAAATTGTGTATGGATCATTTGCATGTAACTGTCTGAACTTTTACCTGAATAACACTTGTGCTTTGGAACCACATGTTCTAAGTCTGGAGTCTCTATTTACTGTATGACTGCGTACGCAAATTAGCGTTATTCTTAGAGGTTTATAGGAAGGATTTTAGAAGGTATAGGCAGGGGTATATAGAGGTTCTGATCGAGTATCGTTAGTTGGGGGCTCGTAGTGAAGTCACTTACCTGCTCACACGGTACATACGGCCATCGATATTTCAGCAAAGGGTGGAGTGGCCACATGCAGGGTTTGCCTGCAACTGCTTTGTGCTGAAAGATCGCTATCCGTCTCCGTGTGAATCAAGGAAGCTGACTAGAATCCAGGGACAAGAGAGAAAAAAGTTTGTTTTCCTCTGTTGATAGTTTAAAGGGGTGTTGCAGTACTGAGTACGCGGCTAAGTCACAGGTTTGCACATAGAAAAAAAACGCACTTTTGTGTACGCAGTTAAAAAGCCATTATACGGTTGTGTGGTAGTCGCATTATTGTGTATGCGACTGGTCGCACAATAGCGTATATGTACTTCCGGTTGTGCTGCCACGTTTTTGAACAAAGCCATTGAGGTTTACAGTTTTTTCTATTACCAATATCTGGGTTAACGTGTATTTTTCTGCGCAGGAAAAAAGTGTGTTGTTGAACAAAGTTAAGGGTATTGTATGATCCTTAAGGGCTAGGTGCAAGGGTTAGTCTAGCCGCTCAGTAAGTAGCTTTACCGTTCTATACACAGTAGCAGGTGTACATGTTGTCTTTGTTGTAGAGAGGTGCGTAGGAGTGGCCGACATATAAACTCCTATAGGTGTGGAAGTTGCCTTACTAAATCTTATCCGGGTGTGGAAGTTGCCTTTTTCAAATCTTATCCAGGTGTGGAAGTTGCCTTACTAAATCTTATCCAGGTGTGTGGGCGCCGCCGACTTAAATCGTCCACAGGTAAGTGAAAGTATCTTGATTGTCTTTCACCAGTTTAAATCTGTATTGAAAAGCATAGGATTTTGTCTCAGAATGGGAGCCATGCAAACAGTAGAGATGTTAGGCAATGATGTGCTGCTAATGGAGGCGCCGATTGGATCGGCCCGTCGTATCATGCATACCAAGTACAGTACTTATGCAATAAGGTATTGTGATTTATGGTTTAATATGACAAGGAAGAGTGTTAGACCGTTTCCCTGAATTGGTAGTTTTGATAAAAATGTGTTAGACAATGTCCGGGATCAGTTTGATGCGCTCCCGAGAGAAAAAGGTTAAGTATTTTGAATGTTTAAAACTGTGGCAGCATGAGGGGGATGCGTGGCTTAAAAATGTGCAAACAACGCAAACTAACGTCGTGAGCACATTGCCAGAAAATACATCCGTGACGCTAAATTGCAATACGGGCGAGCTGCAAAATGTTGCGCACGTGTGGCAAGGTAGCATCGTGGAGAGTATTACCAGCAGTTCACGCTCACCTCCCCCACCTTATGTGGATGGAGGTGCAAGTACAGTTACCAAGAATACCCATAAAAATGTAACAAGCAACTTGTACCCTCTCTTAAGCAACTATAAAGAAAATGTTCATGATGCGGATGATGAGCCTATTGTAATGTCTGCCATTTCCCATGCTGTGCAGATGATAGATGCTGCATCACCACAATCACGAGTGGTGCCGCCATCTCCATCGGTAACAGCAAGGGAAGTGTTAGTGCCCTCTGCACCCATAGAGGAAGTTGTTCATACCACACGTAGCAGCAGCAGACTAAACCCCCAGCCAGGGAACCAGGTCAAAGGTAGCAGCGCTACCGGTCTGCATCCCATTCGGACAATAACTGTTCCAAATGGAAATGCAGATGCGAACGGTATAGTGCCCACGAGGGAAGTAGTAATGCATTGTCCTTGGGCCGTTGCATACCAGACATTCTTTCCTTCTGGCTGCTGCGACTCCTACTAACCTACTGGGAAGAGACTTGTTATGTAAAATGGGATGTGTTATATATTGCACCCCTGATGGTGTATATTTAGATATCCCAGAGAGAATGGTATACGAGGTGCGGGATATGTTAGACACTCCTCAAAGGATAATGTATCACTCTACAGTTTTAAAAGAAAATCCATCACAAGTAGATGAAATGTTGTCCCAAATTCCAAATTCTCTTTGGACTAAGGATGGACAGGACACTGGATTAATGGCAAATGTAAGCCCTGTAATGGTAAACTTAAAAAGTGGTAGGCAAGCTCCAAAAATTCCCCAGTACCCGCTAAAACAGGAGGTAGAATTACGGATTTTTCCAATAATTGAGCCATTATTGCAACAGGGAATTTTAGTTCGTACAGCTAGTGTAGGCTTTCCAGTAAAGAAGAGTGGTGGGAGGGGTTATAGGCTGGTGCAAGACCTTAGAGGTGTTAATAAGGTAGTAGAGAGCCAATTCCCTGTAGTGCCAAATCCAGCTGTCATCCTGATGCAGATCCCACCAAATGCAACCCATTTCACTGTCATTGACCTCTGTTCTGCTTTCTTCTCTGTGTCTCTCCACCCTGACTGTCAGTACCTATTCGCATTCACATACAGAGGTGTGCAATAGACATGGACACGATTACCCCAAGGTTTCATAGACAGCCCCAGTATCTTCTCCCAGGCATTACATGATCGGTTCTAATTCAATATGTGGACGATTTATTGCTATGTTCTGACTCATTTATGTCATGTTTGAATGATACTAAACTTTTGTTATTTCATCTCTCGCATACAGGACACAAGGTGGCTAAGGACAAGTTACAGCCGTGCCAATCCAGAGTAAAATATTTGGGACACTGCCTAACCCAGGGGTTACGACATCTTACAAATGATAGAATCCAGGCCATACAAAACATGACACTGCCGCAGAATCAACAGCAAATTCGTACCTTCTTGGGAATGTGAGGATATTGCCGAATGTGGATCCCAGGTTTTTCTATTTTGGCCTTGCCTTTACAGGAACTAGTCTCTTCCTCAAAGCCCGATCGTGTCATATACACAGAGGAATCAGAGCAGGCTTTCCTTAATCTTAAGGATAGCCTCACAAAAGCTCCTGCATTGGGAATACCCGATTATGAAAAACCTTTTGATTTGTTTTGTACGGAAGCCGATGGTTGTGCTGCAGGTGTCCTTACACAAAAACATGGTGATGCCAGTAGGCCCGTAGCATACTACAGTGCCCAATTGGACACGGTAGCAAGATCACTCCTCACCTGTTTGAGAAGTGTAGCAGCTACCGCTTTATTGGTGAGTAAAAGTGAGGACGTAGTATTGGGCCATGATATGATTGTCTACACTCCCCATGCTGTATCTGCTCTGTTGAACTCAGCTCAAACCAGACATGTCTCCTCGGCTAGGTTCACCGAATGGGAACTAGCTCTAATCGCTCCTGCAAATATTACTGTTAAACGTTGCAGTACGCTGAATCCAGCTAAATACCTACCATATGTACAACATGATGTACAAAGGGTGGAAGGAGAGGAGTTGCTGGCGGGAAGTGAGTTCGGCAGACATAATGATATGCACGATTGTATGACATATCTGAATCAGACCTTTACTGCTAGACCTGACATACATGACACACCTTTAGAGAATGTGGATGTAACTTTTTATACGGATGGGAGTTGTCATAGACAAACAGACACAGGTGAATTATGTACAGGTTATGCTGTTGTAAATGAAACAGACATCATAGAAGCTAAACCTCTCGGTCCTCCTCACTCAGCCCAGGTGGCAGAGTTAGTAGCACTGACTAGAGCATGTGAACTGGCAGCAGGCAAATCTGCTAACATTTACACTGACTCGAGGTACGCGTTCGGGGTGGTGCACAATTTTGGGGCTCTATGGCGTCTGAGAAATTTTATGACAGCAGCAGGCACACCAGTTGCACATTCCCGACACACATAAAACATCTTTTAGAAGCAATCCAACTGCCCAAGGCAGTGGCAGTAATTAAATGCAAAGCCCACACATGTGAGGATGACCCGGTGTCACTGGGCAACAACAGAGCTGATGAAGCTGCAAAATGGGCAGCAGGGTTAAAAATGTTTTCTCCAACTGAAACAATTATGTCATTCCAAACTGCTGATATGCTGAAATTAATTGAGATGCAAAATTTGTGTTCAATTCAGGATAAATCCATTTGGAAGTCCAAGGGATGTGGGCAAGAGTCCTCTGGGCTCTGGAGGGACGGACATAGTAAGCCAGTAGCCCCCAAGGCATATTACCCCAGCCTGGCTGAGGCAGCACACGGTCTAACTCATGTGGGTAAACAGGGTATGTGCAAGTTGGTGAGGGTATACTGGTGCGCACCAGGTTTTTCTTCACAAGCAGAGAAGATAGCAATGTCCTGTCTGACCTGCTTGAGAAAGAACATAGGGAAAGCGATCCCTACCGAACCGTCCCACATTCCACCGACTGATGGACCTTTCCAGGTGATACAAATTGATTTCATCCAATTACCACCCTGCAGGAACCTTAAGTATGTATTAGTGTGCACAGACGTATTTTCTAACTGGGTTGAGGCCTACCCAGCGGCCACTAATACTGCTGCGTTTACTGCCAAGAAAATAGTCCAGGAATTTGTATGCAGGTACGGTATCCCTAAAATCATCGAGAGTGACAGGGGTACTCATTTCACACGTGATGTTTTCCAAAATATGTGTAAGCTGATGGGTATTAATAGCCCCCTACCGACCGCAAGCCAGTGCCAAGGTAGAGAGGATGAATGGGACTATTAAAAATAAATTAAGTAAAATTATGGCAGAGACTGGACTAGGATGGCCAGAAGCATTACCTTTGGTTCTACATAGCATAAGGACCACTCCTAGACCCCCTCTAAATCTGTCCCTATTTGAAATACTGTTCGGTAGACAACCTCATTTGATTATAAGTCCTCAGGAAGACTTGAAGGGTAACAACGAGGTAACTGTAAAGTATCTTATATCAATGAGTAAGCAGTTAAAGCAACAGCAGCAGAAACTGAAATTGTTGTCCCATGATATGCCTGAAACTAACTGTCATGATGTTGAACCAGGAGAATATGTTATGATCAGAAATTTCTTGCGTTCAGGTTGTTTCACTGATCGGTGGGAAGGTCCATATCAGGTGCTGCTGATGAGTACTACATCTTTGAAGGTGGCCGAGAGAGATACCTGGGTCCATTCCACTCACTGCAAAAAGGTCAATCAACCGATGGAGAAACAAGTCGGAGACAAGGCTGATAGTGTGGACCTGTCGCTCGTGAGCTTGTTCCAGGAGGATTGAAAAGGTCGTAGTGAGATACCTGAACTGAGAGAAATTTAGCAGGACTTGTTAAAATGGACGGGCCTGCTGTGTTCATTTTCATATTCTCTTTTAGAGTGTTCACCATCCTGGTCAGTTTGGGGATATCCAGTGTCTGTGATGGGGGACCGATTGAGGAAACGGGAACTGATGGCAGTGCTGATGGAGTGGAGACAGGAGGGGTGCAATGCCAATCAGGGGAGTGTCTGACCAATCTTAGTACTGTTATTGTTAAGAGAGCTGTCATTCTGGATACTCGGGGAAGGTGTGGAGGTTTATCGTCTGAAGATTCTTGTATTTGTGAGCTGTGTGGGTCCCTAGTTGATGAGAACTGTATCCAACGGTGCCAACCTAAATATAATCCGTACTGGGGTGGGTATCCTCTAGAGGATTATCAAAGCATAGTAGGCAAAGTGTTAAATCAAACTGATTGCTGGTTGTGTTCACATGTGCCACAGGGACAGCATAATGTAGGGTTGGGTGCCATTTCCGCTGAATATCACAGAAATTTTAGAATTACAAAAAGGGAAAACATTGGATGGAAAATTCCTCTTATCCAAACCACCTCATTTCAAACTCTATCAATTCCAAGTAGATAGATCACTTTTGTGTCTAAACATAACCAACCCCAATAAACCAGGGAGTTGGGAAGTGACGGGGAATAATCAGACAATGACCTTCTCACAAAGAGATGATAATGAGTCCATAAACCATGATCTGCTGCGCTCCATTAAGTCTGGTGGGAAATATTTTAGGTATCGGTATACATTGAGATCCACCAAAGAAATTATTGGTAAGGTACCAGATGGTTATTGTGCTAAAATAATACAGAAAGAAACTTACACGTACCAGATGGAGGAACCAGAAATAGGATTGTTTGCAAGGGAAATGTGCTTAATGATACTGATGCATACCATTCCTTATGTTTTCCCTGATAATGTATATTTCATCTGTGGAAGAAAAGCGTATAAATGGCTCTCCCCGAGTTCCGAAGGTTTGTGTTACCTGGGAAGAGTAGTGCCAGAAGTTATGACCCTCACACATGTTGAAATGCTGGGAATACATAAAAAACACCGTCACCATATCTTCACACACAATATGAACACAGAGGCAAAAGAAATATGGTACCTGGTGATACACATAAAGCCACTCAGTTAATCAGTGAGACAACTGGCTTTCAAGTTCTGGTCGCGTTGGACCCCACCAGGATCACTCGGGGTACATTAAATTTTAGATATATCCAGGAACTTGCTAAATTAATAGATAATATCACCGAGATGTATGATGACACATTCAGGTATACAGGGAGAGAATTGCAAGCGTACAAGAAAGAACTGGTGCAACACAGGCTAGTGTTGAATTATTTAACTGCTGTTACAGGAGGGTATTGCGTAACGTTAGCCACCCAATTTGGAGTAAAATGTTGCACTTATGTCACCAATGATACCAGCGATCCTAAGGAGGTGATAGACTGGAAGATGGATGAGATCCTGCAGCTAAAATGGGAATTTCGCAAGAACCATAACGCTTCAGTGGCTGAAGCAGGGGAAAAGATAGAAGGATGGGTGTCATGGCTGAACCCAGTGAAATGGTTCTCAGGTCTAGGGGAATGGGTCCAGGAAGTGATCGCCAGCATAGGCAAATTCTTGATCCTTATACTGATTGTCATCATAATAATTGGCATATGCGTCCGGTGTGTTCCTATTGTGTTGAAGTGTGGAAAATGTAAAAACAGAGTGAAACGAAAGAATGAAACTATGATGGTGGTCAGAAGTGACAATATGTATACTGAGGTAGATACAGAACTGCATTACAACCCTGAGCTAGGAAATACCATCATTTAATGTATTATATTTAGACAAGCACAGAATGTATTATTGAAATGTTATTTATAGAACACCTCAGACAATGTAAAGTCTCAATTCCCCTTCAAGACTGCTTTTATAAGACTGGTACATCCCCACACCTTTCACATGATCTTCCAAGATCTGTGGTGTGCGTATAATAGTAGTTTTATGTCCCCACTCAGAGACACATTATTGATGGATTAAGAACCACCTTGTGCCATCCCATAATAACACTAAATAATATGTAAATGTAAGCCTAAATTAAATTCAAATAGCAGATTGTGATAGCATGTTGTTTGCTATCAAAGGGTGGACTGTCGAAGCTGAATAATTGGCTGAGACAATTTCAGTTTAAAATTTAATCGCAACGACGCCATCTTGTGACTGGCTGCAAGACTCCATTTTGGAAATGAGATCGCAAGACGCCATTTTGCGAATGGCCGCCTAAGCGCCATTTTAGATAAACTTACCCTTTAGTACATGTGGCGATATTACTATTAGCAACATGCGATTGCATCTTTTATGATTTCTCATACACACATTAATACTCACAATTGCGCTGTTAACTAGTCGCATATTAGCAAATGCATAGGACTTTGTATGAAACCGCTGTATTATTAGCTTTATGCGCACGCATCTGCCCCAAGTTAACTAGCGTCCTTATATCAAACCCTGAATACCCACACATTACATATTCACATATAAGGTTCAATAAGCTTTAAAGTGTATGATTTAAGTTGGTTCAGTTAGTTTAAATGCTGAGAAATATAGGTATTTGATAACTAAGGTATTATACATGATAAACAAGTCGTGCTTGGTTTTGTACCGATGCGTATTCTTTTTACAGTATTCCGGTGTTATCGGTGGGGAGGTCGCATCATGCTAACTCAAGTTATGGATCGCAGAGTCTACAAGCAACAAAATGTATATTTCAGGAACAACTGTTAGGATGTTACAGGAGGCGTGAAGAGAAAGATCCCCAGCTGTTAGAGGCAGGGAGAGTCTATTTGAACCAGCCTGTTAAATGTGCTGTAATAGATGCTTCTCCCCTGGGAACCAATGACATCAGCAACAAACTTCCCTATTGTCCTGTTTATTCTGGGGGGGTATAAATATGTGTGCCCGAACGCTAGTTTTTAGTCTTCGTGCTGAATGCTGTATGACTAGGGGTCTCTTGCTGATGTCTATCTCCGTGTCCGGAAGCGCTGCGTATGTATACTGTACTTGGGTCTGTATTATTTCCTTTTGCGCCTAAATTGTGTATGGATCAATTGCGTGTAACTGTCTGAACTTTTACCTGAATAACACTTGTGCTTTGGAACCACATATTCTAAGTCTGGAGTCTCTATTTACTGTATGACTGTATACGCAAATTAGCGTTATTCTTAGAGGTTTATAGGAAGGATTTTAGAAGGTATAGGCAGGGGTATATAGAGGTTCTGATCGAGTATCGTTACTGTGTATGGCATAATGTGTTTTAAGGGGCATTACTGTGTGTGGCATAATGTTTTTTAAGGGGCATTACTGTGTGTGGCATAATGTTTTTCTAAGGGGCATTAGTGTGAGGCATAATGTGTTTTATGGGGCATTACTGTGTGGCATAATGTGTTTTAAGGGGCATTACTGTTGGGCAAAATGTGTTTTAAGGGGCATTACTGTGTGTGGCATAATGTTTTTCAAGGAGTACTACTATGTGGCATAATGTGTATATAGAGTACTACTGTGTGGCATAACATGAATGGGCTCTGGCCCTGATTCAGAGCCGGACGCTCTGACAGAGCGCTCGCTCTGAATCAGGGCTGGTCTTTTTTTTTTTAGAACGGCCTCCTGGCCGCTCGCATAGCTGTGGGTGACCACCCACAGCTATAGCGAGTGGCAACGGAGATGGTCGCGATGGTCAAGGCCATTGCGACCATCGAGCTTGCGACCAGTCCCTTGTGGTAGGGTCTCATTGCCGCAAGCCCCAGAGAGATTTCGGCTCTAACAGAGCTGAAATCTCTCCCACTGACATCACTCGTGATGTCAGTGGGGCTGCCCCCAAACAGAGGCATTCACATAGGAATGCCTCTGTTTGGGCAGCCACTCCCCCGGCCCGCCCACCAAAGGGTGCGTGCTGTCACTCAACATCGACAGCACGCCCCCTTTGGTACGAGACCCAGTGCGACGGATTGCCCATCGCTATCCGGGTCTCGCGCATGCGCACAACGGAGCTGGCTCCGTCGTGCACATGCGCTCTGGGCCACCATAGACCCAGTTGCAAGCGCTCAGCGCTTGCGACCGGGTCTGAGTCAGGCCCTCTGTGTGGTGTAATTTGAATAGGAGGTTCTATTGTGTGGTCATGCCCCTTCCAAGCGAGACCACACCTGTATTTTTTGGCGCGCACTCTCTTCGCTTCAGTTATGGATGGCGGCACCAATGCCCTTTATGTGCACAGGTCACCAAAATGTGTAGTTACGGCTCTTCTTTGGATATAATGTCGCGGTTCCCACCATAGACTTCAATGGAGATTTCTCCCCATTGAAGTCTATGGAGGAGACAGGCTGACCGCACACAGCCAATCAGCAAGCAGCTCTGATGGAGACGCCCGCTGATTGGCTGGCGGCTCCTGCAATGATTGGGCACACGTAGACCCCAGTCATTTGCGCGGAGGAAAGGTATGTGTACACACACATACCTTTCCTCCTGTCTGGCTTGGTTTCGCATATTATCGTGTTTTTATTTTAACCCCCTGGATGCTTACTTGGAACGAAGATGACTTGAACTATGCATAGGAGAGGTGAGTATGGATTTTTTATTATAGGTACCCTTATGGACTATCTACTGGACAAGGGGACATGATGGCTTCAGGGACACTAGGTGAGTATGAGTGATATGTATGCAATAATAAACTTTTACATTCAAGGTGTGTGTTGTGTTTTTTAACGTATTTCTTTGATTATGATTCTCCAAGTACCAGCATGAGGGGGAGGCTTGGTGGGATGTGTAGTACCACAGCTAAAGAGAATATTTAAACACCTAATTTACACTACACTTTTACAATATCAACGCGGCACACACTGTCCACGGGTGCCGGGGATAGCCCCGGGCTATCAGCCGAGGCCTGGGGTGCCCTAGAGAGGGGTCCCCAACTCCCCAGGGATCCCCGGCCTGGGCTGACTAGCGATCAGGGGTAATACTTTGGCCGGGAAAACTAGTGAAAGGTTTTCCCTGGCTGTGGCATTACCCACCATCCTCGCTAGAAAGAGTCTGGTGTTGGTTATGGAGATACAGGTGACCCCTACTCATTTTGTCCCCTGTTTTTCCACAACCAGGGCTGACTCAGCAAAGCCCTGTGCTGGTTCTTAATATACAGGGACCCCTACGCATTTTTTCGCCTGTACTTTTAGAAACAGGACAGGCTTTATAAAGCTCGGGCTGTTTATGCTTTTCGGTGGGGGCTGCACGTCTTGTAAAAAAACCTTTTTGTATAAGCACACACAGTAACATGCACGTATCTCATGGATATGTGCATGTTTCTGTGTTAATCTGACCTGCTCAGGATATACTCGCTATCCTGAAGCAGGTCTATTATTTGGGGACTTTTGGTTAACTTTTGTTTGCGAGTCTGAAACTGACACCCTATTACATTGGGCGAGTAGATTGTTTTCACTGGGAAAACATCTGGATGTGAGTTTGAGAATCAGGATTTTTAAAAAATGCGAGTACTAATGAACTGACACCCTATTACATTGGAGAGTTGTGAAAAATTGCGAGTTTAACACAAAACTCGCAATTTACCAAAACAGACACTCTATTACATTTGGCCCCAAATGTCTGACTATGGTTCATGTTTGGATGCCCTGCAGGATGTCCCCTGTTGTGTATATTTTAATACAGAGAATGATGTATACTTGTATGTTGTTCTAATATTAATTATATTTGTAAGAGCATAGACCAGGGACGAGGCCCACGGAATCATTTGGTCTGGCCCTCTGAGCTTTTTTCTGCTAGCTTCATTTGGCTAGCACGGTGCCTAGAATGACATCCTGCAGCCAGAATCTATACAGCAGTGCCACCTGGAGCGTCCTTAGGATGCTTCAGATGGTCACACTGCTGCCCTTACAGCTCTCCGGAGCATCCTCAGGATGCTCTGGGCTTTGCTGTAATCACTATCAATTGTGGCCCCTGCCCTCATGTGACATCACACGGAGGGGGCGTGGACTGCACCGTCCCCCGGGTATAATGTTAAATATATCAAAATGGCCCTTGGCAGAAAAAAGGTTCCCCACCCCTGGCATAGATTAAGGAGTGGGAGGAGTCAGGAATAGTAAGAGGAGGAGTCTATTCCAGGAGCCAGGTGCTGACAGGAGGTGGGCCTGCGTGCTTTAAATGCCAGGGCCTGTTTTTAGTCCCAGTCCAGCCCTGGCTGCCACCTATAACACCTATAGATTCTGAAAATACTGGTGTGAACAGGTTGGTTAATCATCCCAATGAGCAATGGCAGAACAGTGAAGTGCCATCCGTTCTCTAAAGGTTCTCTCTTTTTTGTATCTAAAATAAGTTATATTGACAAACAATAATGTATATAACAAATGTATTCTGGCAAGATAAAGCTAATCTCAAAAGGTCTTGAGTGTTTGAGATGGGTAACTGTCTCTCCAGAAACATAGAATAGTTTTGGGATGCTCGGACCCCTAGGTACACCCCTGCCGCCCACGCTGCTTAATGTGCTGCATGACGAAGCAGGGGGCAGGTCACAGCTCATGTAGCCATCCATGCCCCCCATGATTAAGCGTACTTTTTACCCCTTTGTCCCTCTCACTTCAAAACTTGGCTACACCACTGTAGGTTAGTATGCCAATATGAAGAAACGTTATAATAATTTGAGAATAACATTAACCAGACTTCTCATCCAATGCTTCCATATAAAACCAATGGGTCAACTGTATTCATCTGCTGTAATATGGGTAATGTTAATACCTTTATATGATACAGCTGAATGTAGAAACCTGCTACAGCTAGCAGGAAAGACATTTATTTGTGTTATCTATCCATTGCTCACCTGGCCCATCCCATTGCTTTCTCAACAGGACTTTCTTCTGGCAGAAACTCTCCAGCGAAGCTGACCATCTGGACCCTGTAGGAGCGAGGATGTCCCCATTTGTTTGTCACATTGCTTGAGAAGTGGATGTACCGGGGCATCTTGGCATTCAGCTCAAATGCAGCTTGGTTTTCTGTCTCTAATACAGTACGTACCACCTTTGGCCTCTGTATTGTCACATCTGGCTGCCATGGTATATTAAGAGGATTAAACTGCATATCCTGGGTCATAATTGAATTTGCAGTACCTATATAAGGAAAATTATAATAGGTAAATTATTTGTTGTACATAGGCATTCTCGAAAACTGCACTACCCATTTAAATGACAGAACTCTAAAAATTAAGGTACAAATATTTACTATAGTTTTGTATTTACTTTAGGCAATTAGATTCCTATACATGTTGACATTTTGGTATACATAACTATCTTCTAATCATATGTAGTGTAAATAATAACTGCAGCAGTGCTTTTTTGGAGCTAAGTGTTGCCAGATGCAAGAATTGTTCTAAAAATAATGCAGCTCTGCTCCAAACCCAGCACAGAGCTGAATGAGGCAGCAAAGGATTAGATGGGTGAAGGGGCTGCTCACAGGTTGCATAATAATAAATCAACAGTAATTATCATGCAGGTGAACTGTAGCTCCAGTCCACTCCTCCTCTAGGCACTTCCCCTGGCAGATGGCCACACAAACCATCAGAGAAAACATCTACATATGGCAGGAAAAGGGGAAATGCGCATAGAGGAGCTAATGCAAAACAAAAAAAAAATCTACAAAGAAACACATAGAAATAGTGTATTTATCCCCACATATTGTGTTAGACGCTTCACAAGATATATCCAGAAGCATCCAGTCCTGTCCCGCTAGCATTTGTGACAGATATAATGTACATCCGGCATAGTAACACCCAGATACACTGACACCCAACTAGAAAAACACTGAATAAAAGGGGTTCTTTTGTTTTTTGTGTTTTTTGTTTTAAGACATGTTTTTTAACATTTGTTTTGGAAAAAAAAAACTTATTCGCTATTAGGTTTGATTTCAATAAAACAAAAAGCCTCTACAATAGAGCAGGTATAACCTGCCTTCTCATTTAATAATAAAAGAACAAGAAAATGAATTCTAAAATACTCACAAAACTGTATATAACATAGGCACATATTTATAAAAGAAAATTTGAGGGATATGCCGTACACACAAATATTAAGCATCCCCAGGATTTACCATGGAGTGATCGCAGCAGTTATCTCTGATATCTGCCGTGGTACCTCCATTTCTGACCTCAAAGCAACTCCATAGGGCTGCTATACTGTCGGATTTACCAAGCTCTGGAATGTGAAGATGGTGTTAGCCTATAATAGCCTATGGGCTACTATAATGCAAATTGTTTTTTGAGAGGGATCCTTCTCTGTTTGTCACTGATGGCGCATGAAGAGGCTTACAGCAGAGCATACGCATTAGCTGCGGAGGACCCGAACCAGGAAGCAGAGTGACAGCGTGCGCTATAACATGCTGAATCATGCTCAATTTGAATTTAACTTTACATTTTCACTTTGCGAATTAAGACAAAAATTATTGCACATCTACATTAAAAATGCGGATTGTGATAAATATGATAAATATCTGCTTCTATTAACCTTTATACTATATGCATACGCAGTCTGAGAGCCCACTGCATGCAAGGAGACATGCAGTTTCTAGGCTGGTCAGACTTGGTGTAAATGCTGCGTACCTGTGCGATGTGCCGATGTTCACACAGAAGAGTGACATTGGACAGATGTGAGGAAGCAGTAGTGGGCGTCTTTATGCCAGCTGACCTTTGGAAAGCATTAGCATATTTTTCGCTGCTGTGCTCCGTGTGAAATCGCAGCTACGATCGCAATAGCGATCCTTACTGAATCAGGCCCTTTGTTCGTAAGCACACACAGTGAATATTTGTGTATTTTACCTAAGCTCAGCCTGAGCCCCAAAGTATAACACAATCATTATTTATAATGTAATCTGTATGACAGTAGAGTGCCCCATGACTTCATTTTGTTTCAAGTCCATAAAGTGAAAGGAAAATTAAGCCTTCATTGGGCCATGTATAACATAGTGTACTCTGGTTTTGTTACTAAGGGCTCTATTTATTACAATCCGCATTTGTAATGCAGATTGTAGTGTGACATACCTCCCAACATGACCCTCTCCAGGAGGGACACAATGCTCTGGTCCTGGACTTCCCTGGTAAGAGGTGGGGCTGCAGCGCAGTTCAAAATTCAAATAGGGGAGCCACACCAACTGTCATTTCACACGCTGCCAAACATCACTGGCTGGGACTCACTGGCAGTTGGTGTGACTCCCCTATTTGAAATTTGGACTGTGCTGCAGCCCCACCTCTGGAGCCGCCACCAATCATAAATTACCAGGGAAGTCCAGAACCAGAGCATTGTGTCCCTCCTGGAGAGGGTCATGTTGGGAGGTATGGTGTGATATTGCGAATTCAGGTAATATCACAGGGGGAATTGGTATGAAATACCGCCGGCCGCATGGCCTCCCCCCCCGCGGCTGTCCGCTAGCGGCGCCCCGCATCCCTACGATCGGGATGCCGGGCGCCGGTCTCCCGGCGTCGGGGAAATGCGGGCATCTACATCTAGACACCCGGCATTTCACCCTTGCCGGGAGCCCTAAATATTGTAGTGCTATTCTGTTGATTATCCTAAAGCAGCCATTTTGTTGCCTGAAGTGATATTCATTAGAATGCAACCTATCACTTCATTACGAGACTGTGAAAGCTCAGAGGCATCACTGTGCTGTCACTGCCTCCATTATCTTTCCACCTTTCATTTTCCAATCATACTTGACTAATACTGATTACATGTGACAATGTAATCAAATATGTCAGATACCATGACTGTGTGCAAGACTGTGGCAAAGTATGGTGTCTGGCGTGGGACCAAAATGTGCCTCTCCCCTATTTCAAGTGTCATAAAAAAATAAACTCTTTATACTAGCAATAAAAAATGTATTTGTTTGTATATCAATTTATGGTGCTTGCCCTGACTATTCATGTGTTGTTTCTATTTAATTGTTTTACTTTTCACCACAGCAGCCTACTGTTGTACCAGCCATGCCTACAGTATTCATTTGCCTTTATACAGATGCACCCAGTTACATTGTGGCTGATCGCTCCACAAACAAGCGCACGCATCACGCCATGTGATTTTCCACGCCTGCATATGCTACGGTACGCTATGGCGTGCACTGTGATTACACCATGAATTCTTATGGAGGCGCGGGTGCGATTGCAGTACACCTGTGGCAAGGATGTAGCTTGGCATATCTGTAGGTGTCCAGCAGGTGTGGATTGGTCATAAACTATAAGCTGGAGAAGTCTGTTATGACTCCTCAGAGATGAGCCACCCTAACACATGTGCAGGATAGTGGACGGGATGCACTAAACAGAAAATGCGGTAAAAACCCAGTTTACCGCATTGTCCGTATGCATTATTCTCCTGGCCGCCGGGTTCCGATGCAGTGGGTAACGCCAGCTTCTGCTGGTGTTACTGTATAGAAGCCTATAGGCTTCTACCGCATCGCGCTGCTATAAGGGATCCGATCGGATCCCTCCCAGCATGCCCCGTGGCCGCTACATCACTCTGCGCATGTGCAGATGGACTCCTGGGTCATAAAGTCCACGGCGCAGGGCAGATCGCAAAGGAGAGCTGTCCTTTGCTGTACTGATCGCAAATGTTAGTGCATATGCGTTCAGTACAAATGGCGGTAAGTTTTGCACTGTGTTAGTGCATCCCGCCCAGTACCTGAGCTGGGCTTATTTGCCCATCCCCTCTCTCTGTGCCATGTGTTGAACAGTGTCTTCCATCCACAGAGTTATTTATCTAGTGTGGGGATAGTGGTTGAATAGCTGTAATGTGGGGGTGATGGTGGTATTGCTGTCGTGTGGGGTGGTGGTGGTGGTGGTGTTGCTGAGATGTAGTTCTATAATGTGGGGAAAGGTTTTGCTGTAATGTGAGGTAACTAATTACTGTAGTGTGGAGCATAGGGACAATTGGTTATTGCTGTTTTTATTGCAGTAAAGTGTCAGGTGATTGGTGTAACATAACGGGAATTCCTAATTGTGGTATTTATTGATGTATTGGGTGTGGGGTGCTATTAATGTAATGTTAGCAGTCATTAGGAAAAGTAAGCCTATTTTATGATGGAGCTGGTTGCTAGCCTAGTAGGATTATTAGTTGCTTGGCTTTCCGGAAGGAGAATAAGAACAAGTAGTAGAGGCTATCTGCAAACTGTCCTGATTTTAGTGGGACTGCCTTGTGCACTCAGGATTTTGTCACAAGTATAGGGACAGTGGGGGTATGTTGTTCAAAGAACGGTAATTACTGCGATTGGTATTATGTAGTTTTTGTTTAATAATCAGTTTGTTAAGTTATAACAATTAATGGTTTTTATTAAAAACAAACATATACTAAAAGCAAAAGCAAATTCACAAATATAGCAGCAATATTCACATGTGACAGTAATATTCAGATATATAGGAATACACATAAAAGGAATACACTCCCCGTGCGCATTAGTAGACTCTGGGCACTAGAGTGTGCCCGGAGTCTACTGCGCATGCGCAGAACGCCGGAGAAATGGCCGCGGCTGCAATTTTCCGGCATTCTGTGCAAGCGCAGTAGACTCTAGGTACACTCTAGTGCCCCGGAGTCTACTACGCATGCGCAGAACACCGGAAAAATGGCCGTGGCAGCCATTTTCCGGTGTTCTGAGCAGCGCTGACACCCGACACGGGACCATGGACAGGTGAGTTTAAAATAATATGGGTGGAGGGTGTGCAGTGCGGGGCCCCCCTGGCCCGAGGGGCCCGTGTGCCCTGCACACACTGCACCCATTATAGATAAGCCACTGCCTTTAATACAATGTAGAAGCAATGGAGGGGTCAATACTCAAACAACAAATCATATGCCGTTAGATAGTGCTGCTGAAGTCATCATCATTACATGTTTTTGCACTAGGCTGCAAAAGATGTATCTCTAGGAAACATACAGATGTGTCCACAGCACACACCTATTCTCTAATTTAGCCAAATAACTACGCTTTGTGACTAAGCCACGCCATGGGTCCCGCCACACAGTTTTGTACCATATGGTACCCTGGACACTGGAGCTGGCATTGCATGTAGTAGCTGTGTGCAACTCTGACACTAACCTGAGTTAGCAATGCCATGCATGGCGCCATGCTGCGACTTTATACTAACTCCATTGTGGCAAAAATACTTATCCTAAGTGCCCAAGACAAAATAAATGACTTTGGATGCAGCTACAATGTGACAAAGACGCTAAATTTTAAAATAACTATAAAAGTCATGGAAGCGCTCCCCTTGGTGGAAAGTCTAATTTGTGCCAAGCTTCTCACGCCATATGGCACAAAATGGCTAGGTGTATGAGGACATATTGTATCTGATATGTATATAAATGAATCATTTCTCCAGGGAGGCTTGCTGTAGTTACTTACTATACTCAACTTATGCTTGCCTGTCCACATTCCGCCTCACCTGGTGTAATGGGCTGCAAGTCTAAGAAATGCACAAATTAAAATATGAATATATATATAAGTACCCAGATTGTTAGCAGCAGAGCACACAATTTGCATACCTCCCAACCATCCTGATTTCAGAGAGAGTGTCCTGCTTTTCAGGCATTGTCCCACTTTCCCACCTACAAGACACAGTGGGGTAGATGTATTATAGCGGCACTTACCGTGCCGCTATAACACTTCCAGCTTCGCCTCTTTACCAAGGCGAAGCAGGAAGCACTACCGATGAGATGTATAAACATCTCATCGGCCGGAGAGGGGGAGCGTTAACTCCCCCCTCTGGCGCTACCCGCTAGAGACAAGCAGCGCATCAGCCTAGTGCTGATGCGCTGTGTCTCTGTCCCCGGCCGGCTCCATTGAGCATGCGCAGGATCTCGCAAGTATTGCGAGATCCCCGCGTGGAGCCCTGGAGCCGGCAGCCACCGCAGCAGGGACAGCGATGTCCCTGCTGTGGGGATAGGCTAGCGCCAGGCTGTAGCTGTCGTTATCGACAGCTACAGCCGGACGAACGGTCATGCGTCATGACCGTTCATACATGGCCCTGCTGCTCGGCGCTGCTATCTTGTAGATAGCAGCGCCGTTAATGACAGAGGGCATAGCGCCCCTGTCATTTACCGCCCAGACCCCCGATCATACATCGGGGAGAAGCGGTATCAGCGCACATAACGTGCGCTGATACCGCTTCTGGGCTTCGTACATCTCCCCCAGTGTGCACTAGCACATTTTTAGAGTTGGATGATTCTGTGGGAATCTTGTACTTTGTTTTGCATATTTAGTATTCTGCCACTGTAACCATTGTAGTGTGCTTAATATGGCTGCCTAATAGTTTGAAAATGTAAAGCACTCTGAGTCCTTCTGCAGGAAAGTGCAATATTAATAAGCATTATTATTATTATTAGTAGTAGTAGTAGTAGTATTTGCTGTTTTAATATTTTAGTGTTTGTAAGTTTATGTGCTATTCATGGGGCATTTTTAATGGGTTGCTATTTTATTGAATGATAGGTGACTGAACATTGGGGCTGATTCAGAGGTGGACGGTAATCACACAGCTGCTACATCTTTGTATGCAGTGGCTGTGCGATATATTGCAAATTCCGTAGGAAGGAAGTGTCTTGTGTAAATAGACGCTTCCTGACGGCTTTTGTGATCCGCTGCAGCATCAGATCACCATCAGGCAGTCATCGACCATCTGGGTAAGCCTAGGCTTACTCCGCTGCTGAGGCCAGTAATTCTGCATTGGAAGATGCAGACACTAACCTCATAGAATGGTGGTGGCGCCCCCGTTTTCTAAAATGGACACCCATTTCAGACATTAAGTTTCATGACAGGCTGCGGCTTCCCCAACACTGCGACCTCCAGCTCATACACAGCCCTCCCACCATCGGACAACTGCGAGAATAAACGAAAATGCATCCATTTCAGAATCAGGCCAATTGCTGTGTTACATATATTATTACAGTGTATTCCAACTGTGCAAATGCTTTTACAGTAGGGCACCCATAATTTTGTTCACACTAGGACCCATGTATCATAAAGGTGATCAGACAGTCATTGCTGTCCCAGGCATCATATTCTGTTTACAATGCATTATAGCAATTATAGGCTTCACTTTCCATTGATGATATTAATTTTGCTACTTGAATGAATGCTAGTGGGATAAGCATTTGGACAGGCAGGGAACACTGTGACACATAGAAGCCCTATTATTTGAGAAGATTCTCCTGTGGTAACTCCAGGCTTCCTCGACACACCATGATAATGCATTCGGTATGGAATCCCAGCTGCCGCATGACCGACAGTTCGATTCCTGGCAGCCCGACAAAACAGCAGAGCCCAGCAGCGGAAGCCCAACAGCGCTGGAAATCCCGAACATCCCTAAGGTAAGTAAAAACTAACCTAACCAACCCCCCTAACCCTCCTTAGGGGCGACTAACTCTAACCTCCCCCCAAGTGCCTAACCCTAACCTCCCCCCTCTAAGTGCCTAACCCTAACCCCCCCTTCCCCGCTGCCTAAACCTAAGTCCCCCGGGGGGGTGCCTAACCCTAAGTCCCCCCCGGGGGTGCCTAACCCTAAGTCCCCCCCGGGGGTGCCTAACCCTAAGTCCCCCCCCGGGGGTGCCTAACCCTAAGTCTCCCCCGGGGGTTCCTAACCCTAAGTCCCTCCCGGGGGTGCCTAACCCTAACCTGCCCTCCCCCTAGCCTAACCCTCCCAGGGGGGTGCCTAACCGTAAGTCCACCCCGGTGCCCTAAACCTAACCCTCCCCCCCACGGCTGTCCGCTCCCGGCACCCGGCATCCCTTCGATCGGGATGCCGGGCGCCTGTCTCCCAGCATCGGGAAAATGACAGGCGTCTAGATTTTAGACAACTGTCATTTAACCCTAGGCGGGATAGAGGATTCGGGAAGCCGGTGGTCGGGATTGTGGCCGCCGGCTTCCTAAACGTATCCCCATGATAACATACAGTCATTATGGCTAGACCTTACTAGTATATGTATATTTAGAGATGTGGGTTGCTGCCACTGTGTATAAACCTTCATTAATGTTATGATCACAATAATAATTATATTTAATGGTTATAACAAATTAGCCCTGGTAATACAAGAAACCACTTCACCATTTGCATTGTTAAAGGCGTGCAGTTAAATACAGCTTACCTCCAACATCCAAATCCACTTTGTAATTGATAAAATGTGTATGAAGTGTTCCTAAAGTGTATTCATTAATCCTTGAGCCATAATCTTTTCCATCAGCAAAGTAGAATGAAGAGCTAATATATCCAGTAGCATGCATCTTGGCTTCAATAACTCCATTTTGATAGAAGATGAAATCCCAGACATAATCATAATTAATAAGAGTTGACACAGCTCGAACAACTAATACAGTACCGGCAAGTCCTCCATAATACATGGAGTGCATATTAGAATAGTGGCGTCGAAGAGGAACTCCCAAGTTTTGTTCAAATATGCATATGGCATTCTTTGTAGTTTCAGGAGTCTCAGATTCCATTAGATAGTGAGCATCAACATAAGTGGCTAGATAAGGACAATCTACACCCTTTACCAACTCAAATGAGAATCTTCCAATGCCAAAACTAGCATCAAGGTATCGTGTGATCATCCCACCAGGTGCATTAGAGCCATAAATAGCAATGGCCTCCTGAGTACTAATTTCATAGGCAATACGTTCATTATTAAATTGAATGTCGAAAAGTCTTAGACCAGAGTTAACATTTATACCAAATACAAAATTCCATGCCTGGAAAACAACCTGATTGTTGTTAACGGTGTAACGTTTACCAACTGGGTCAAATTGAAATGGTGCACCAGGCTCTGGACGGACTTTAGGGTTCATAGAGCCAATATCATTTTCTGGTGTCACACTTTTCAATTTTATGGCCTCAACTTTCCCTGAATTATATTGTTTCTCCAGATCAGCCATATTAGAAAAATAAGCACCATTATAAAACACTTTGGTAATTTTCCACTTGGTCATGTCAAGACTTTTATGGTCAAGAAGTAGTTCCAATCCAACCGGATGAACAGTAAAACAGCTTTCTTTTACTTTGAGAAACATAACAAACCAGGTGCTTCTATCTCCAGATTTGAAACCTCTTGGAACTGTTGTAAGTGCGGCAAAGTTGGTTCTATCATAGCCAATAGCTTTTAAAAAATTTGGAGCAGTAGAAAACTCCTTTTGGTAAACCAGATCATAAGCATCAGCATACTCCTTACCAATCACAGGTCGACGATAATAAGGCAGCTTTTCTTTGTATTTTTCCAGTGTAATGTCCTTATGGTATGAAGGATTGGGAAGAGGACCTACCACATATTCTGTAATGTTAGGCTCTTCTTGATCTCCAAAAAAGACCACAGCAAGCGCCTCTCTTTTAGGCTTTTTCCCTTCCTTATCTAAGTAATCTAAAGCATGTTGTTTTGGAGGGTATTTAATATCAATATAGTAGATGCAATTTTCTGTAGGTTTCGCATCAGCTGCATTGATTAACTCTTTGCCAAGACTTTTTTTCAAGTAGTCAACAGTTGCAGAAAACTCGGCTGGTGTCAGGTCCAAAAACACAGATTTTTTGTTGCTTGCTTTTTTCTGCTGTGCAGCATTGGTTCTGAGATTCCCATGCAGCGGCTGAGAATTACAAGTTTGCCCAGACTTTCCTGTTCCTGATAGCAAAACAGCAACCAGTGCCAATATAGTGGCCAGTGCCACAGCTAAGAGTATAAGGACAGCTTTCAGGTTCATGGTAGCAAAAGCAGAATGAATGCAAAGTAGTAAGTAGCAATAAGCCTTTATAAACACGCTGAAGACATTTTTTTGATAGACAAAAATGTTGCATAACTCTATCTGGGAGGAGAAATCTTAAAATAGCACAACCATATTAAAGTGGGCTTAGTTCCCAGTAGGAAGAGGACATAATTGTTTTGTATAATTGAAAGCATTTTAGGAAACTATTTAAGCCAAAGAGAACAAATATTTTTTTTCCTGTTGTCCTGGAAAGAGACCTTTTCCAGAAGTATGACATTCGTTGATTTAATTTGATTACATATGTTTAGTTTTACTGTCTTTTATTTTATTTCTATTCTACAATGTCTCAAACGGAAAGTAGAAACCTAGATCACAAAAACATCAGTTTATAAAAATGTGCAGAATGATGTTATCAGAACACACATTTTGATGTAATTTTCATGTAATTTTCAATACTTTCTACTTTTCAACATAAAATGTGATTTTCTTTTTAGTTTGTTGTGCATGTGACTTTTCTTTCAGCTCTAAGAGATTTATTTATTACAAACAGCTGTTTTTGTTGGTTTCTCAGCAGTTTTGCCGTGGGACTTAAACATTTTTTTTAAAGACTATGAATGGCGTGTATGTTCCTAAAAAAATCTACATTTTGATTGCTGACAATTAACTGCCATTTAATAAATTAAACCCTAAAGTGTCAAATCAATGCGGAACCGTCAGACTAACAAAAATGTTTGTATGTCATTGTATCTGTCACAGAACTGGGGGTATATTTACAAAGGTTCGATTTTGTTTTCTGTTCGATTTGCCATTCAATTTTGGTTCGATTTTGGATCAATTTTCTTAGAGGGGATTTATTAAAGCCCAAATCGAATGCCAAATTGAACAGAAAATAAATTTCATTCAAAATCGAATTTCTGAAAAACAATAATGTTTTCCCATAGAAGAATATAGGATCCTTTCATTTACTAACATTCGATTTTGAAACCGAAAGTAAAACGAACTCAAAATCAAACTGCAAATCCTCAAATGAATAGAAAAGCTTCATGCTTTCGATTTGGGCAGGACAGTTCTATTTGAAACAGATGCATGCATACATCAGTGAGATGCATGCATGTATCTTAGTGTAAAAAGCTTGTTAAGTGTTAATTAAAAGAAATAAATGACGTGGGGTCCCCCCTCAAATCACAACCAGCCCCGGACTTTGCATAGCCAGTACTGGTTGTGTAAATACAGGGGAAAAATTGCATAGGATTCCCCTGTACTTAGCGCAAACAGCACCAGGCTCTGAGCCGGTCCTGGTTCTGGAATTACAGGGGAAAAAAGCATAGGGTTCCCCTGTAATTTCTATAACCAGCACCAGACCCTTTCTAGCCGGGTTCCCCAGCTGAAACATTACCTCTGACTGCTAGTCAGCCCAGGCCAGGGATCCCTTGGAAGTTGGGGACCAGGGCACCCCAGGCCTAGACTGATAATCCGGGGCTATCCCCGGCAGCTGTGGGCGGTGGGTGCTGGTTTGATAGTGTAAAATGTGTGTAAAAATAGGTGTCAACATTTTCTATACCAGTAAAACTGCAGGTCCCAGCAAGCCTCCCCCGCATGCTGGTATTTGGAGAACCACAATCACCAGCATACGGTGCATTAAGGGCCCGCTGGTACCTGTAGTTCACCTGTAAAGAATGTTAAAATAAAGACAAGACACACACGCCGTGACAGTATACATTTAATACACACATACACAATCACACATACTCACCTACAATACCTGAACTGGTCCTCTTCTCCATGTAGGCATCCTCGGTCTTCTGAAAATTAAAAAATTAAAAATACCGACCCACAAACTCAGGGCCTGATTCAGACCCGGTCGCAGGCGCTGAGCGCTCACAACCGGGTCGAAGATGGCCCTGTGCGCACGCCTGGCGTACGCGAGCCTTGGAGTGGGCGCAAAAAGCACTCGCTCCAGGACTCACTACAAAAGGGGCGGCTGTCGATGTTGATCGACAGCTCGCCCCATTTTGTAGGTGTGGCGGGGGAGTGGCTTCACAAATGGAGGCGTTCCCATGCGAACGCCTGCCGTTTGTGGGCGGCCCCACTGACATCACCAGTGATGTCAGTGGGAGAGCTTCCGGCTCTATTTGAGCCAGAAGCTCTCTGGGGCTTGCGGTCACGAGACCCTACCACAAGGGTCTCGTCGCAAGCCCGATGCCGCAATGGTCTTGACCATCGTGACCATCATCATGGCTGCTCGCTATAGCTGTGGGTGGTCACCCACAGCTATGTGAGCGGCCAGGAGGCCGCTCCAAAAAAAAAAAAGCCTGGCCCTGATTCAGAGCGAGGGTCTGTCAGAGCGAGCGGCTCTGAATCAAGCCCTCAGTACCATCCTCGAAGGATGGTACCTCCCGAATGACGGGCTCAGACGCAGCATTTCCCTTAGAAGTGCTGGGGCTGAGCGTTCATTGGCTTAGAGAGGTCAGCCTCTGCCTCTCTCAGCCAATGAACGGCTCCCACCATTGAAGTCAATGGTGAGAACTGCAGGCTAACCTTTAGTAACCCTGTGGCAAGTATGTAATATGAGTATTATTATCTTACTCACAAATAGGGGCCGGGTTTGGAGGTCTGTCTGTATCCATAATATGAGTCCTGGGTAGGATCTCTGGGGGAATGATTTGTTTGAGCTCTTGTTCATGCGAGACTGCTTCACTTCAACCGCCATTTTGCCCTTTAACACACATTTGATATCATTCAAATACTTCTTTACATTGTAAATATCACGTTTGCAGCTACTGGCAGTATTAACAGCATCTGTGATGACAAGCCACATTTGTTTCTCTCTGGCCAGGGGGTACAGTGTTCTCCCAGGAGATGTGTAAACCCTGGTACCATAGCATGTACCAGTGTAGAATTTTCTTCATAGGTGAAGCCTTCTCCACCTCCTCCTCTTCATCCTCCCCCTCATCTTCATTTTCCTCCTCCACCTCTGTGTCATCATCCTCCTCCTGCGCTTCCTGGTCAGACAAAGCTGCCTCCTCCTGAATGTGACTCTGCCTGACAATCACCTCGTGATCCTCCTCTGCGTTCAGTCTCTACTGAGCTCCACCAGCTCTCCTGCCTGCCATGCTGCATAGAATATGCCAAAAATCCTCCTGCCTCCTGTCATGCATACAGCTCCTTACTCCCTATCAAAGCACAAAATGAATCTGTTTGTGTCAGTATGCTAGGAAAAATGCAAATCGCATTTCGGTTGGTCTAAAATTCGTGCCTTTTCCTGTGCGTTTCATCGCGAGATGTCGCATGCGAACTGCGTAGGTAGCTGAAATATCGCTACCGATTACATACGCAAATTTAGAGTCATGCTTGCAACTTTTAAAGGCGCGAGGTGCAATTCCGTATGTGCGAAAAAAGTCACACCCTATTACATTTGGCCCATGGCCTGTCCATATATCCTTTCTGGACTCAAAATTGCTTCATGTCTTTTTACTAGAGATGAGCGGGTTCGGATCTCAGAGAATTTCGGGGATCCGGGGCGCAGCTCAGATCTCCCTGCCTGCCCCGGATCCCTGACCTGAGGCAAAACCTCGCAATTCCTCTGTCGAGTCGTGAGGTTTTGTTTTGAGCGGGCTTAACGCTGATTGGCTGACAGAGCCGTCTGTCACGGCTCTCAGCCAATCAGCGTTAAGCCCATTGAAAACAGCACAAAGGATAAAAAGAAGATGGCACCCACCATCCCCCGCCGCCTGACACCGCCGGCACCCCATGCTGCCGACACCACAGGCACCCCCACTGGCAGCATCCCCCGCTGCAGACACCACCGATGCCGACACTCCTGCACTGCTGCCCAACGTACTGAGGACACCGTCAGCAACCCCCACACTGCCGACATTTCCACACTGAGGACACCACCAGCACCCCTGTACTGCCGACACAGTCAGCAAACCTGCACTGAGGACACCGCCGGCACCCCCGCTCTGCCGACACCACCGGCACCCTGCATTGAGAACACCCTCACACTGCCGACACAGTCAGCAAACCTGCAATGAGGACACAGCTGGCACCCCCGCACTGCCGACACAGCCAGCAAACCTGCACTAAAGACACTGCTGGCACCCCCGCACTGCCGAAACACAGCCAGCAAACCTGCACTAAAGACACCGCTGCACCCACGCACTGCCAACACAGCCAGCAAACCTGCACTAAAGACACCGCTGACACCCCTGCACTGCCGACACAGCCAGCAAAGCTGCATTAAAGACACCGCTGGCACGCCCGCACTGCCGACATCATATGTACCCTTCACTGAGGACATTGCCAGCAGCACTGCCATTCCACGTACTGAGGACACCGCCAGCAACCCTGCTCTGCCGACACTGCTGTCACAGTAAGTGCAGTATTGGTGTATCCAACCCACACTGTCACTTAGCTTAGTCAGCCAGCTAGCTGGATGCCACCTTTTGGCCTTAACTAGATGAAGCAAATAATATTGTGAGGTGGTCAAAATTGATTGGAGATTACTGGAAATAAATGTTATTGAGGTTAATTATACTGTAGGAACAAAAGCAGGCCCATTTTATGTGATTTTAGCTGTTTTTATGGTTTTTTAAGAAAAAAATCGAAATCCAAAACCAAAACATGAAAACAAAACACCAAGGAAAAAAATCCAAAACCAGACTCAGGACCAGATTCAGAGCCGGACGCTCTGACCAGAGCGCTCGCTCTGAATCAGGGCCCTCCTCCATGAAAATGGAGTGTCCTCCTGGACGCTTGTATAGCTGTGGGTGACCACCCACAGCTATAGCGAGCGTCCATGATGATGGTCGCGATGGTCAATGACCATCGCGACCATCGGGCTTGCGATGAGACCCTGCGGTAGGGTCTCGCTGCCGCAAGCCCAGGAGTGATTTTGGCTCTATCAGAGCCAAAGTCACTCCCACTGACATCATTACTGATGTCAGTGGGGCCGGACTCAGACGGTAGGCGTTCCCATGGGAACGCCTCCGTCTGGCCGCCACGCCCCCGGCACGCCCACCAAAGGGTGACCATCGACAGCACGCCCCCTTTGGTGCGAGACCCCGAGCGACGTATTTCTCATCACTCGCCGGGTCTCTCGCATGCGCACGACGGAGCTCCCTCCGTCGTGCGCATGCGCAGTATCACAACATCGACCCGCTAGCGAGCGAAATTTGCTTGCGAGCGGGTCTGAATGACCCCCTCAGTTCCAAAACCAGGGAAGATCCAGATCCAAAACCAAAACACGAGGGTCGGCGCACATCTCTACTTTTTACACTATATTTGCAAATTTAAGCATAGCTGATTTCATCAAAATCTTATACCACTAAATAAAAACTATGTTAATAAAATTTGAACGAGTATGAAAAAAGTTGAGATGTGGATATAATTTAAGAGAAAATAATATAGAACTTAATCATATGGTGTGAAGAGTAACATGTTTTAACCAGTGCCCATCAGATATAACATTTTATCAGACTAGCGTAGACAGATTAATAAAAGCTGAAGTCTGATTGGTTAGTATTTTTTACAGCTCATGTGACCTACTTACTCATTGTCAATAAAATCATATATCATTTTTCCACCTAGAAAAGGGATGTCCAACTGGAGATTGATATGCTCCAATGCTTTTATTTATGGTCCATCACAACCTATTAAATACTATAATTAAGTATATATTTTTTCAGTATTTGTTCCATGGGTATATATTTAAGACATATATTTAACTATCTGAATCTCATATTGTGCATGGTCCTTTTTCTTTGTTTTACACTCCCCTTAAGACAAGTGACAGAAAAGATATACTGTACATGTGTGTAAGTTGGCAAGAATAGAACAACCTGTGGCTAAACAGAGCATTATAATATTAACAGAAGCTCAAATTATTTCAGCTTGGCTCAGATCATGGGGTTTATGTATCAAGCAATGAAAAGCGTAGGGAAGTGACCAGTGGAAAAGTTGCTCATAGCAACCAATCAGCTCCTACTGTACCTATTATTTTATAGACTGTATTCGATAAATGCTACTTCAAAGCTGATTGATTGCTATGGACAACTTCTCCACTGGGCCCCTTCTCCACATTTTTCACTGCTAGATAAATAAACCCCCATACTTGCCTTCTTTTTAATTCTTCTTTCCGGGAGAAGCCCAGAGATGAGATGCAAATTACCACTTTGGGGGGTGGGACAGGCCCGGGCTCTTTACACCACAGGCAATTTGCATAATCTTAGCCCCATCCCCTTCCTACAGAGCTGCAATTCCTGGTATTATTCAATAGGAAGTGGGCAGGATGCTGGAGATCCATCCACACTTCGAGGGTGCGTGGGACTACCCGAAAAATTGTGAGTCTCTTGCACCTTCCGGGAGTGTAGGTAGTATGAATTCTGAAGTGGGACAAATTAGTCCAACAGGTAGCAAATCAGAGTAACCATGGTTAGCAACAGTATGGAGTGATTGAGGTTATTTTCAAACTGTTACAGGACAACTGTGGTGTTATATCCATTCTGTTGTCAAACATTTATACATCCAACTTATTAAGAGTGTTATTTAACTATCACAGAGATTTTGTTCATAAACATAGAAAATTAGAAGTTATCAAGGAATCCATGTTTCCATTTGTTGTGACAGAAAGAAAAGATAATAATCAGTGTCATGTACTAGGCACATTTTTATATACTTTATATACATGTCTCTTGATCAGCATGGGAGTGTTCAGCTTAAAGGGCATATTTATTATTCTCCACATTTTTGCCCCAAAAACTACAATGTCTTATCACCACATATGCCAACAATAAGAAATTATTATTTATCAATATTTTCTTGTAGTGGTATGGGCTCCGATAGAAGCCTGTTACTGTGCAGACTAAAAAGTCATCAACAGGCACAGATGTTGCAGCCTATACAGGGCCGGATTAAGGTCTGTGGGGGCCCCTGGGCAACAAACTTGTGGGGGTCCCTATATACCAGTAGTGGTCCCCTTATGCAGTGACCCTTGTATAATGCCCCCAGTAGTGGTCCCCTTATACAGTCACCCAGTAGTGTCCCTTATATAGTGCTCCCAGACCCAGTAGTGGTACCCCTCTATGCAGTGCCCCTTATATAGTGCCCCCAGTAGTAGTCCCCCCCTATGCATTGCCCCCAGTAGTAGTCCCCCCTATACAGTGCCCCCAGTAGTAGTCCCCCTATGCACTGACCCTAGTAGCGCCCCCCCCTATGCAGTGCCCTCTGTAGCGGCCCCCCCTATGCTGTGCCCCCTGTAACGGGCCCCCTTATGCAATGCCGCCTGTAGCGGCCCCCGTACACACACAAAAAAATCACAACTTACCTGAATCCCAGCTCCTGACACGACCGCCGCAGTCAGCTCCGGGTCCCGGCTCTTCTCCTTTAGTATCAGCGTCATGACGTTTCTCCCATCACACGCTGCGGGGGGAGCCGGAAGGCGGAGCTCATGAGTTCCGTTGTGCAGCAGCCAATGAGAGTCTGTCTGACTCTCATCGGCTACTGTAAAAAACACACAGCTGCCGCCGGCGGCTGTGTATGTCACTGTGTAGTGTGGCCGCGCTCCCTGCGGTCTACACTACACTAGCGGCGGGGACACTAGCTGCAGGAGCAGACAGCGCACCACTGCTAGTGGAGGCCCCTCCGTGTGTGGGGGCCCAGGGACGACCGCCCCTGTCGCACCCCCTTTATCCGGCCCTGAGCCTATATGTTACAAAGGCTAATGGCATCTAAAGATGGCTTTGGCTACCGGGAGCCAAGCTCTAAAAAACAAAGCTTTTAAATTTGATACAGATAATAAATTTAATAAGTTCGCAGTCTCCATAGACACATAAGGGGACTCCTCTGGCTATCAGAAATATATGGACTGCAGCAACAATTGGAGATGTCTGCTGTGGTACCCTCTTATTACGTCAGTGGTATACTTAATTAGTTCTGAAATCCCCTGAGAATACCAGTTTTTGTAGGATTATCCATAAAAAGGGTAAATAAATATGTCCAGAAATGTACTGCATCTACCTTGTACCTAACAAATCAAGAGCAGGGCTGTAAGGAGGGCAATGTGGGCGGTGTCCCGTTGTACAGGGGGGGAGAACACCTTGAGGTTGGAACCAGCTATGTGCACCTGCTTCAGCAACTCATGCCTTGCTCTCCCTCCTGGCCCTCACACTGTGTGGGGAGAGACATCATGACATCTCCTACAATGCCATGCAGGGCCGGATTTACCGCTAGGCAACCTAGGCGCCCCCCCCGCCCCAGCCCCCGGTAATCCGACCCTAGACAGATCCTGCAGTGCAGAGTTTTGAGCACACCGCACGAGGAGGCAGTCTGATCAGGATTAAGGGAGGGGGGTTCACTGGGGGCAAGTCTTCCCAGGCCCCCCTCTCAGAGAGGGCTCCCTGCCGCATATCAAATCCTGCGGTCCGCAGGGCAGGTGCTACCAACTGTCCCAGTAGCAGCAGCACATCCTACACAGTCCCTGTCGGTGCCGCAGAGCAGTACTGGGTTGCCGGGCCGACGGTGGACCAATCAGATAGCAAGTTGCAGCCTGCGGCTCCAAGTGACTGGTT
This sequence comes from Taudactylus pleione, assembly GCA_031769625.1. NCBI lineage: Eukaryota > Metazoa > Chordata > Amphibia > Anura > Myobatrachidae > Taudactylus > Taudactylus pleione. The sequence goes on along the minus strand of JAUIMM010000255.1, from coordinate 21,807,707 downwards.
GACGCGCAGGCTGCACGGAAGAAGAGGTGTGACTTGGAAAGAAGGGGAGGGCGCCGGACACACAGCCGCCAATGGGGGAGAGGGTGAAAGTTGTAACATGCCTGCCACGGTGCAGCTGAGGGCGGCTATGGCTGAGCCAGTGTCAGCATAACAAAGTAAGACAGGCAGTAGTAAACAGCTTTTTTTCTTTTTTCACCAAATAAAATGTAATTAATTAAAGGCACATATGGGGTCCTATAGCTGTGCATGTATGTATATATAATATATATATATATATATTGTGATAGGATCATTGGTAAAGTGGTCTGTGACAGGTACATTTGTCCCAGATTCCTGTCTTATGTGTTTTAAACCCCCAGGAGAAAGTCTGCAGTGTAGCAGGCTTGAGTTTTGGCTTTTTGAAAAGCCGGTTTGGGACCTGAGGGTTGTGGGTGAGAGAGAGGGAGGGCTCCACCCACGGCCACTCCAGGTTTTGGTTCTCGCAGCCTGGTAACAGGCTTGTTAGGGTTTCCACCTGAGAGTGGCCAATATAAGCCTAGTTTGGATAAGGCTGAGTGTCTCACCTGGGAGAGCAGGCAGGGAGTTTGCTCAGAGACACTTGGAAACCTAACTGTGAGTGTTGTGCTGTGCCTTTGTTGCTGGTGAGGGCATTAGGCCCTGCCAGGTTCTGGTAGTGAGGGAACTACCTGTGAAGTTAGTGCCCCGACAGGGCTAGGATTTATATTTATGTTTTCTTTATATTTCTGACTTTGTACAATAAAGACTGGCGCCGACCAGCTTGTACTTGCATCCAGACTGGTGTGCTGCTTCCCTGCTGCTGTGTGTGTGTGTAAGGAAGGAGTCCTCTACCCAGGAGAGGGATCCCCTAACCTAACTGTGTCACAATATGGTGGAGAATGCGGGCAACCACACACACTGAAGTTGCAGCAAGAGGAAAACTTTCTATTTAAAAATTAAAGGGACAGACACCCAATTTGTGAGTGTGGAAATAACACTGTGTCCTTGGAGTCCCATAGAAGAGGCGTCAGCCAATGCTCAGAGAGGCAAGGTTCAGCTTCCAACCTACACCCCAGGACAAAATGGAGGACATTATTAAGGCCTTGCTCCAAGCTACAGCAGCTCAGCAGGAATCTACCACGGCTCAGCAGGAAGCAACAGCAGCTCAGCAGGGGACTAACAGACTCCAACAAGTCTCCATTGAGGAAAACAGCCAGGCCATAAGAGAGGTTGTACAGCACCTGGTTGCCCGGCCCAGAGAGGATACTACTGGTCCTCCCACCCCCACTCACTCCGTACGAGCCAGTCACGTCCTCCAAAAGATGACTTCGGGCGATGATGTGGAGGCCTATCTCACCACGTTTGAAAGAACGGCCGAAAGGGAGAGTTGGCCCAAGGAGCAGTGGGCAAGTCTGGTGGCACCTTTTTTGTCTCGGGAGCCATAAAAGGCCTATTTCGACTTATGCCTGGATGATGCCAAGGACTATAAAAAAGCTAAAACAGGAGATCCTAACTCGCTTGGGAGTCACCACCTTTGTTCGTGCCCAACGGGTCCACCGCTGGGAGTTCCATAGGGACAAGCCTCCACGTTCACAGATGCATGACCTCGTCCATCTGTCCTCAAAATGGCTACAGCCCGAGATGCTGACGGGACCACAGATCGTGGAAAGGGTCGTGATGGACCACAATCCCTGCGATCATTACCTGTGACTCTGCGCAAGTGGATGAGCCATGCAGACCCTAAGTCCGCGGACCAGTTGGTCGAGCTGGTGGAGAGGTACGTGGCAGCTGAGGAGCTGATGAGTATGCCCCACCGAGCCCCGATGGCGCACCGGCGAACTCCCACAGACACTGGTAAGACTGTTCCAGGGGAGAAGGGTGCTGGGTGGTGGAATGTACCTAAGACTGAGGGTGTAGAACAGTGGAGACAGGCCTGCCAGGCCAGGAAGGTTCTTGCCCCGTAAACGACTAGACATTAATATGACTCAGTGTTTCCGATGTGGTGGCTTCGGCCATATTGCCGCTAATTGTTCACTTACAACTGAACCTATGCAATGTGATACTGCTCATGTCTACCGCAGGGGGTCTTTCTTTGCACAGACAGCCTGTACAGCTGACCGGCAGGCTGAGACTGATAAGCACATGTGTGTACTCACTATAGATGGCAACCGAGTAGAGGCACTGTTAGACTCTGGTAGCTTGGTGACTCTTATAAAAGCTGAGCTGATGAACCCCTTGAGGCATACAGGGAAAACTGTTGGTGTGACCTGCATACATGGGGATACTTGATATTATGTTACGGCCGAGGTGAACATCGAGACACCATGTGGCTCTGCTATAGTTTCTGTGGGTTTGGTGCATGGTCTGGTGTACAATGCAATATTGGGGAGAGACTTTGCTCATTTCTGGAAGTTGTGGGAAAGCCGTTTTGTTCCAGAGCTGAACAACCCCGATCCATTTGAGAAGGTTGTTGATGTAGTGGAGGAGGGAGTTTCTTCTGAGTCACAGTTATTCCCTTTTTCTACTATGGTTGGCGAACTAGAGAATGCGGAACGTGACGGTGGCCCGCCAACTGATGTGCCTCCCATTGAGGTGGGAAGTGTTGTTGGGCCAGGTGATCGTCTGCCTGATTTAGAGGTCAGAAGAGAGGTATTTGCCGTGGAGCAGTTGAATGACCCTACTTTGGTAAAAGCCAGGGAGAATGTAAAAGTAGTTGATGGTAAACCCGTAGACTCTGATAGTCCTTTGTCCTATCCCCACATGGCAATGTGTCAGGATTTGTTATATCAGGTGACTAAGAAGGGGGAAGATATTGTGGAACAACTAATAGTTCCCAAAGCCTACAGAAGAACAGTGTTGGATCTGGCCCATGGTCATATAACGGCAGGCCATCTAGGGGTAGAGAAAACCACTGAGCGAATAATGCAGAGGTTTTTCTGGCCCGGGCTCCATAAAGAGGTGTCTGACTTTTGCGCATCCTGCCCTGAGTGTCAGTATCATGCTCCCAGGCCACATTTTAAGGGTCCACTAGTTCCATTGCCTATTATAGAGGTGCCGTTTGAAAGAATAGCGATGGATTTGGTTGGACCCTTAATGAAGTCTGCCAGGGGACACCAGTATATTCTGGTCATAATGGATTACGCTACCAGGTACCCGGAAGCGATCCCATTGCGCAATACGTCAACCAAGACCATTGTCAGAGAGCTAGTTCATGTCTTTAGCAGGCTGGGTATACCCAAGGAGATACTAACTGACCAGGGTACTCCGTTTATGTCAAAAGTCATGAAAGAGTTATGCCGCCTGTTCAAAATTGAACAGTTAAGAACTTCGGTTTATCACCCCCAAACCGATGGGCTGGTCGAGAGGTTTAACAAGACGTTAAAACACATGCTTAGGAAAGTGGTTGACAAGGATGGTAGGGATTGGGATTACTTATTGCCGTATTTATTGTTGGCCATAAGAGAGGTTCCCCAGTCCTCCACCGGGTTTTCACCCTTCGACTTGTTGTATGGGAGACACCCAAGGGGGTTACTAGACATTGCCAAAGAGACATGGGAGGGGCAGTCTAGTCCTTACAAAACGGTGATTGAGTATGTTTCTCAAATGCAGGAGAGAATTGCTGCGGTAGTGCTGATAGTGAGAGAGCACCTGGAACAGGCTCAACAGGCACAGCAGAGGGTATACAACCGCAATGCCCGGTTATGCAGCTTTGCTCCTGGGGACAGAGTGTTAGTGTTGGTTCCCACTGTGGAAAATAAACTTTTGGCTAAATGGCAAGGGCCCTTTGAAATCTTAGAAAGAGTGGGACAGGTCAATTACAGAGTTTACCAGCCGGGGAAAAGAAAGCCGGAACAGATATACCATATAAATCTATTAAAGCCCTAGAAAGATAGAACGGTACTGTCGGCTGTCCGAGCCCCTCCAGTAAATCCAGGGCCCTTAGTTCCCGAAGTGACAGTGGCAAAAACCCTGTCGGCAATTCAACAACAAGAGGTCAAGGAGTTTCTGATCAGAAATAGGGTGCTGTTCTCTGACGTACCTGGGAAAACCTCGGTCATTAAACATGACATAATCACTGACCCAGGGATTACAGTTAATCTAAAGCCCTATAGGTTACCAGAAGCACAAAGAGAATCGGTGTCGAAAGAAATTAAAAATATGCTAGAGTTAGGGGTTATTGAAGAATCACATAGTGAATGGTCAAGTCCCATTGTGTTGATTCCAAAGCCCGACGGGAGTGTGCGTTTCTGCAATGACTTCCGAAAGTTGAACAGTGTTTCAAAATTCGATGCCTACCCGATGCCAAGAGTGGATGAACTGATTGAGAGACTAGGGACGGCAAGGTATTTAACCACTCTTGACCTAACCAAAGGGTATTGGCATGTACCATTAACCGAGAGCGCCAAACAAAAGACAGCTTTTTCAGCGCCAGAGGGCTTGTTTCAGTACAAGATGTTGCCCTTAGGGCTACATGGGGCACCTGCTACCTTCCAAAGAATGATGGACAGGATTCTAAGGCACCATAGACGGTATGCGGCTGCTTATCTGGATGACGTGGTCATTCATAGTCCTGATTGGCAGTCTCACTTACCCAGGGTACAAGCAGTGTTGGACTCCATCTATAAGGCAGGTTTGACAGCCAACCCAAAAAAGTGTTGTCTAGGCATGGAGGAAGTAAAATATCTGGGATACACCATTGGCAGAGGCCTGATAAAGCCTCAGCTCAATAAAGTTGATGCCATACAAAACTGTCCACGGCCTCTGAATAAGAAGCAGGTGAGAGCCTTCCTGGAAATTACGGGGTACTACAGGAGCTTTATACCCAACTTTGCCACCATGGCAGTCCCACTGACTGACCTGACCAAAGGCAAACAAAAAGTCATGGTAGAATGGAGTCCTGAGGCAGAGAAAGCTTTTCAGGAGTTGAAAGTAGTGTTGTGTTCCCAACCAGTCCTGATGACTCCTAATTTTGAAAGGGAATTCATAGTACAAACCGATGCATCAGAAGTAGGTATAGGAGCGGTCCTGTCCCAGAACAAGGAGGGTGAGGAACACCCTATTTTCTATCTAAGTAGAAAGTTGAATGTACATGAGAGAAACTATGCCACAGTGGAGAAGGAGGCGTTGGCCATAAAGTGGGCATTAGAGGCTCTCAGGTACTACTTGGTTGGAAGAAAGTTCAAATTGATCACTGGCCATGCCCCTTTGAAGTGGATGTCCGAAAATAAGGACAGTAATGCGAGAATTACGAGATGGTTCTTGGCGTTACAAACTTTTAAATTTTCAGTGGAACACAGGCCAGGAAGCCAGCTGGCCAATGCTGAAGCGTTGTCACACGTTCATTGTTTGGGGGCTTCAGTTGTTCCACCCCACAGGTCGAAACAAAGGGGGGGGATATGTGATAGGATCATTGGTAAAGTGGTCTGTGACAGGTACATTTGTCCCAGATTCCTGTCTTATGTGTTTTAAACCCCCAGGAGAAAGTCTGCAGTGTAGCAGGCTTGAGTTTCGGCTTTTTGAAAAGCCGGTTTGGGACCTGGGGGTTGTGGGTGAGAGGAGAGGGAGGGCTCCACCCACGGCCACTCCAGGTTTTGGTTCTCGCAGCCTGGTAACAGGCTTGTTAGGGATTCCACCTGAGAGTGGCCAATATAAGCCTAGTTTGGATAAGGCTGAGTGTCTCACCTGGGAGAGCAGTCAGGGAGTTTGCTCAGAGACACTTGGAAACCTAACTGTGAGTGTTGTGCTGTGCCTTTGTTGCTGGCGAGGGCATTAGGCCCTGCCAGGTTCTGGTAGTGAGGGAACTACCTGTGAAGTTAGTGCCCCGACAGGGCTAGGATTTATATTTATGTTTTCTTTATATTTCTGACGTTGTACAATAAAGACTGGCGCCGACCAGCTTGTACTTGCATCCAGACTGGTGTGCTGCTTCCCTGCTGCTGTGTGTGTGTGTAAGGAAGGAGTCCTCTACCCAGGAGAGGGACCCCCTAACCTAACTGTGTCACAATATATATATGTGTGTGTGTGTATATATATATATATATATATGTATGTGTGCATGTATGTATATATATATATATATATATATATAATGTATGTGTGTGTCTATATATATATATATATATGAGTGTCTACATATTATAACATATTATATATATATATATATATACGTATGTGTGTGTGTATATATATAATATATATATATATATATATAGTATGTATATATTGTATATATGTGTGTGTATGCATGTGTATATATATATATATATATATATATATTAGGGATGTGCGCCGGACCATTTTTGCAGGATTTGGATTTGGTTCTAATTCGTCGTCCGGCTTTGGATTTGGATTTGCCAAACTGGGGTGACTGGCTTTGGATTTGGATTTGGATTTTTTGACAAAAATTGACAAAAAAAGCTAAAATCACATAAATTGGTCTTTTTTTTCTTCCTAGAGTATTATTAACCTCAATAACATTAATTTCCAGTCAATTTAGACCATTTCACAGCTTATAATATTGTTTTCAACATTATTGGCCAAAGGTTGCAGTGAGCTGACTGGTTACTAAGCGACAAAGCAGCGGCACAACGACACAGACACCACAGTATAAAGCACATCTATGACACATTGCCACACAGCAGTGGCAGAAATGAAAAGTAGTGCACCCACCCAGTGGGGTACGGCCAGCAGAATCACAGTACTTGTTTACATATTGGGCTACGGCCCAAAGAGTCACAGTGCACAATCTTATTCACATTACACCGCACATAGGGCCTGATTCATATTACGCCATAAAGTAGTGTCTCTTATTTATGTTACGACACACAGTAGTGCCCCTTTTACATAATTCCCACAGTAGTGACCCTTTTACACAATGCCCACAGTAGTGCCCCTTTTACACAATGCCCACAGTAGCAGTGTCCCTTACACAATGCCCCCAGCAGTGGTGCCCCCTATGCAGTCCCCTTAGTAGTAGGGTCCCCTATGCAGTGCCCCCAGTAGAATGCCCCCCAGTAGTATGCCCCCCATTAGCAGGCCCCCCCAGTAGTATGCCCCCCATTAGCATGCCACCCAGTAGTATGCCCCCCATTAGCAGGCCCCCCCAGTAGTATGCCCCCCATTAGCAGCCCCCCCAGTAGTATGGCCCCCCAGTAGTATGCCCCCCCAGTAGTAGGCTGCCCCAGTAGCAGGCCCCCCCAATAGTAGGCTGCCCCAGTAGTAGCCCCCCTGTAGTATGGCCCCCCCTGTAATATGCCCCCCCAGTAGTAGTAAGCCCCTCCCCAGTAGTATGCCCCCCCAGTAGTAGTAAGCCCCCCCCAGTAGTATGCCCCCCCAGTAGCAGGCCCCTCAGTAGTATGGTCCCCCAGTAGCAGACCCCCCAGTAGCAGACCCCCCCAGTAGTATAGCCCCCCCAGTAGCAGGCCCCTCAGTAGTATGGACGCCCAGTAGCAGACCCCCCCAGTAGTATAGCCCCCCCAGTAGCAGGCCCCTCAGTAGTATGGACCCCCAGTAGCAGACCCCCCCAGTAGCAGACCCCCCCAGTAGTATAGCCCCCCAGTAGCAGACCCCCCCAGTAGTATAGCCCCCCCCCTGTAGCAGGCCCCCCCAGTAGTATGGCCCCCCCGCATCCCCAGTAGCAGACCCCCCTAGTAGCCCCCAGTAGCACCCCCGGCCCTTGCACAAGTAAAAAAAAAAAAAACTTACCTGTATCCCCGCTCCCGCGCCGTCCGCTCTGCTGTCACACGCTGAGGAGGGAGCCGGAAGACGGAGCTCATGTGTGAGCTCCAGCCGGCTCCCTCCGTGCAGCAGCCAATGAGAGTCTGTGTGACTCTCATTGGCTGCTGTAACAAACACACAGCTGCCGCTGGCGGCTGTGTGTTTGTGTCTGTGTAGGGCAGAGCGCTATCACAGCGCTCTACCCTACACAATAGGAGCCCTAGTGAGAATCCGACATCAGGCGGCCGCCGTTCGGCCCCGAACGGGGATCCGAGTCAGGCGGTGACGGGTGGACTCGGATCCCCAATGTTCGGAGCGGTTCGGATTCCACAGAATCCGAACCGCTCATCTCTAATATATATATACCGTGCGTACGTACGTATGTATGTACGTACGTATACATATGTGTATATATATATATATATTGTTTGTATATATATATGTACGTATGCATGTGTGTGTATATATATATATATATATATATATTATATATATATATATATATATATATACTGGATGTATATATTATATATATGTGTATGTGAAGATATATATATATATATGTGTGTGTGTGTATATTTATATAATATATAGATAATCAGGTGAAAATAATGGCGACACTCTAAACAACATATGTGTTCTCTCTATGGGTGGGATGTACTAAGTAACGCATCCATGATGCGGTACATCCCGCCTCTCTTCGGGTACATGCCGCAGTTGATTATCATGGTATGTACCTATAAATTTTATTTACATCGCAAAGGACAGCTCTCCTGATAAGAGCAGCCGTTTCCGATGCCCCCGGACAGAGGGACTTCCGGTTTTAACACCCAGAAGTCTCTCTGGCGTCTATCTGCGCATTCGCAGAAGGATGCAGGGGGTGATGGGTAGGGTCCGATCGGATTCCTCTCAGGCTAAGCTTCCCAGTAAGAAGCCCATAGGCTTCTATTGGGTAATGCCACCTGAACGTGGCATTACCCACTGGGACAAGATGCTTAGTACATATGGAAAATGCAGTAAAACCCCCGTTTATGGGGTTTTATCGCATTTTGCCATTTAGTACATCCCGGCCAATGTGTGACGTTTGGCACTCTGGAAAAGAAACAGTATGCTGGGCTGCCCTCCTACTTTAGTAGAAGCATATAGGTATCCTGTAGATAGAAAGAAGCATCACTCCACATACTTTTAAATTAGTGTAAAATAAATCTGTACCCTGAGGAAAAGACCCATAGAGGTCTTGAAATATCGGTAACTATTAATACAGATTTAAACTATTTTAAAAGTCTGTGGGGTGCAGCATCTTCCTTTCTACAGGATACAGAATAGACGCACAGCGTCTATTCTAGCTCTGCATACACGCTGCTCTGTATAGCAGAGCAGCGTGTATGCTTCTCCCAACTTCCCCCCCACCGCGGGACAATGCGGCCTGCGGGCGGGACAGCGGGACAGTCCCAGAAAAACGGGACTGTCCCGCTAAATGCGGGACAGTTGGGAGGTATGCATCACGTGGGGAGAGAGGGATACCAAGGGGAGAAGGTCTGTGCTGAGTGGGGTCTGTGCTATAAGGAGACAGGGCTTCTGTGCTGTGAGGGGGAGGGGCTTTGTGCTGAGAGGGGAGATTGGTCTGTGCTGTGAGTAGAGAGGGGTGCTCAGAGGTGAAAGTGGTCTGTGCTGTGAGTAGATTGGGGTGCTGTGAGGGGAGAGGGGTTCTGTGCTGTGAGACAGGAAGTGAAGGAGGCAGTATGTGGTTCTGTGAGGGGGCAGTACGTGGTGCTGCGAGTGGGCAGTGAAGGGGGTAGTATGTGATGCTGTGAGGTGGGCAGTAACTGGGTCAGTGTGTGCTATGGGTGGGTCGATGTGCTATGGGGGGGAAACAAGTGAGCTGGGATGGAGGTCAGTGTGCTGAGTGAGTGATTACTGTGACAGAGCAGTGAGTCAGTGTGATATGGATTGGCAGTGAGTCAGTGTGATATGGATTGGCAGTGAGTCAGTGTGATATGGACTGGCAGTGAGTCAGTGTGATATGGATTGGCAGTGAGTCAGTGTGATATGGACTGGAAGTGAGAGCTATAGAGGTGGCAATCAGTGGGGCCAAACTCCGAAAAGCTTAGCAAAAATCAAGTGTATTTATTAGGGATGTGCGCCGGACCATTTTTGCCGGATTTGGATTTGGTTCTAATTCGTCGTCCGGCTTTGGATTTGAATTTGGATTTGCCAAACTGCGGTGACTGGCTTTGGATTTGGATTTGGATTTTTTTACAAAAATTGACAAAAAAAGCTAAAATTACATAAATTGGTCTTTTTTTTCTTCCTAGAGTATTATTAACCTCAATAACATTAATTTCCAGTCAATTTAGAGCACCTCACAGCTTATAATATTGTTTTCAACATTATTTGCCAAAGGTTGCAGTGAGCTGACTGGTTACCAAGTGACAAAGCAGCGGCGCAGCGGCACAGACACCACAATTTAAAGCACATCTATGAAATATTGCCACACAGCAGTGGCAGAAATGAAAAGTAGTGTACCCACCCAGTGGGGTACGGCCAGCAGAATCACAGTACTTGTTTACAAAATGGGCTACGGCCCAAGGAGTCACAGTGCACAATCTTATTCACATTACACCGCACATAGTGCCCCTGATTCACATTACACCATAAAGTAGTGTCTCTTATTTATGTTACGACACACAGTAGTGCCCCTTTTACACAATGCCCACAGTAGTGACCCTTTTACACAATGCCCACAGTAGTGCCCCTTTTACACAATGCCCACAGTAGTGACCCTTTTACACGATGCTCACAGTAGTGACCCTTATACACAAAGCCCACAGTAGTAATGCCCCTTATACAATGCCCACAGTAGTAGTGCCACTTATACAATGCCCACAGCAATAGTGTCCCTTACACAATGCCCCCAGCAGTGGTGTCCCTTACACAATGCCCCCAGTAGTGGTGCCCCCTATGCAGTCCCCTTAGTAGTAGGGCCCCCTATGCAGTGCCCCCAGTAGTAGTATGCCCCCCAGTAGTATGCCCCCCATTAGCAGGCCCCCCCAGTAGTATGCCCCCCATTAGCGGCCCCCAGTAGTATGCCCCTCCAGTAGCAGGCCCCCTGTAGTATGCCCCCCCAGTAGTAGGCCCCCCAGTAGCAGGCCCCCTGTAGTATGCCCCCCCAGTAGTAGGCCCCTCCATTAGCAGGCCCCCATACACACATAAAAAAAAACAACTTACCTGTATCCCCGCTCCACCCGCCGTCCGCTCTGCTGCCATGCGACGAGGAGGGAGCCAGAAGACGGAGCTCATGAGTGAGCTCCAGCCTGCTCCCTCCGTGCAACAGCCAATGAGAGTCTGTGTGACTCTCATTGGCTGCTGTAACAAACACACAGCTGCCGCTAGTGGCTGTGTGTTTGTGTCTGTGTAGGGCAGACTGCTATCAGAGTGGTCTGCCCTACACTCGAGGAGCCCTGATGTCGGATTCTCTAGTGAGAATCCGACATCAGGCGGCCGCCGTTCGGCCCCGAACGAGAATCCGAGTCAGGCGGGGAACACCCGAAGATGGTTCGGGTGGACTCGGATCCCCTATGTTCGGAGCGGTTCGGATTCCACAGAATCCAAACCGCTCATCTCTAGTATTTATACATACATAGCCAACGTTTCAAGGCCGTGGCGCACCAGGGTGCTGTACAGCAGCATGAATTAAGAATGAAAGTATAGTGGTAAGGATTGTTTGAGAGAGGGGGCCCCAAAACCAGTATCTTGCCTAGGGCCCCATGAGGTCTAAATCCGGCTCTGATGCCATGAGATCTGTACTGCTACTCAGAGTGTTTTTAGGCAACTCTGAACAGCGCCCTAGTTACCTGGTAATGGCTTTGTCATCCACCCACCCCCTGAAGAGCGTCTTTATGATGGTATGTGCGCCGCACAGGGGGCGTGTGCAGCACAGGGCATGGTCAGTCACAGCATTGAAGACTGCCTGGCGAGCAGCTGCACTGCAGCCTGCTCCAGAGGACAATGCTGCAGGCCACACCCTCCCATGCAGGAGGGCGTGGCTACAAATCAATGTGGCCCAACGGGATTTCACCGAATCCCGGTGGCCCAGTCCCAGCCTGATAGCATTGTAACAGTATAACACATTCGCATAGGGAGTGGACGGACATCAACACTCGGTCATACACTGGTTGCTTCCACTTATGCTTAATAAAAATATTAACTGCTGTAAACTGTGGCAAACATTTGTAAGCTAAAGGACCAAAGCACCACAGCAGCTACTGAAGCTGAGGACATTTTGCAGCAACTAATGTGCTGAATTGGAACATCAGGACAATAAAATCTGAAGGACATAACTAAAATCTTAGCCCAAAGTTGTTGTTTTTTTCAAACTCTATTCAGCTTGAAACACCTTAGGTCAGGGCTCGACAAATCCCAGGGGCCAGGTCGCCATGGCTACCAGATTTTGCTGCCTGGCTACTAGATTTTGCAGTGAGGGAGGAAGCAGATCCTCATCAGCTCTGGCGGAGATTTGTGCCTATAGTATTGCGGTGTTCATATCATGCACAGGAGTGTATGTGCTGAGTGTTGCCTATGGTGACAGCTGTGCCTGTGTCCGTCCCAGCCTGCGCTGATGACTCCTCTCCATCCTGGCCTGCTCTGATCCCTGCTGTCTGTCCTAGTCTACGCTGATCCTCCTGTACGTCCTGACTGTCTACTGTCTCCTATCTCTGGCTGCATAGAGCTCTCCGGTAGTAGGGTCTATGCGTGGCCAGGGATTGCGGAGCGGCTTCAGAGGGATAGAGGTGTGACCATGAGGGGAGGGGGGGTTTTGTTGTACTTTCTGGCACCATTGTTTTATGTGAAATGTGGTCCGTTATTACTGGAGGGTGGAGCAGGGGAGCTGTGCAGAGCAGTGAGGGAGCCTCCATTTTACTGTATCCATTCAACTGTGACCATTTTGTGGACTAGTATAGTGTGTATAAAGGTTGCATAACACACAGAGTTGTGCTCCTTACTCACTCCTGTAATTTTTTTGGGGGTGCGGTGGTCTGGCTCCTACAATTTCATCCTGGCTCCTAGATTTTAGAAAATTTTGTCAAGCCCTGCCTTAGGAGACACGTAAAAAAGAACCAAGGTACTACAACTCCATACAATGCCGGAAACAAATGAGTGTACATTTACTATAATTATTAAATGATATGACATTCCAACAGTACAACTATATTTTAATATTTCTCTGTCTGGACTCTAAAAGTAGATTCTGAAAATTATCCTCAAGATCTGAGAATTAATAGAAAATCAGAATACTTTGTAGATAATATTGTGATATTTAAATGTATTGTTCATATCTCTTTTACCTACATTTGTCAGAAAACCAGAGTGCTCTATAGTATTTCAAATGTGTGCAAATAATAATAATAATCACATAGAAATGCTGAATAAATGCAAATGCATTAAAACACATTGTAATTCATAAACGAAGGCATGGTTGTGCAAGTATTCCAAAGCACTGAGTTTAGTTGTTTCATTGACTTCTGTGTGTACATACTCTTAATTACTAATACCTAAAGGTGCATACACAACTAGTTGATTGGTTGGAATGAAAATCTGGTAAGGAATGAAAGCAAATGACAATCAGTAATTGGCTCCCAAACGCCGGAAAATGGACAAAAACTCTTGTTTGAACAAATTGTTTAGATCAAACATTTAACAAACTTGTCTGAACGACCATTTTCATCTGTTTTCTGGCATTTAGGAGCAAATTGCTGATCATCAGTTACTCCCATACGTTACCAGATTTTCATTCCAACCAATCAACTAGTTGGATGGTTGGACAGAAAATCTGTAGGTGTGTACCCAGTTTTAGATTGATGTGTTGTACAGTAATTAGTCTGGCAGGACTGCGATCGCAGAGAGTACACAGACCCATCGCAGAGTGATTGACAGGAAGTACTGTTTGGGGTGGTCGGAGAAATGCAGGCGTGCCAGTGCGTTTGAACGCCGTTGGAGGGTTGTGCATAAATTAGACACTACAATGGCATACGCAGCCTGAGCTCTCACTGTTAGCAATTAGCTCTCACTGTATTACCCCTTTTCCACCTAAATTCCGGGTCTGACCCGGAGTTGGAACAAAGTTCCTATCCGGATCAGACCCGGAATTTTGCCGGCGCTGACTCGGGATATTCCAGAGTCAGCGCCGCTCACACCGCAGTCGGGTCTGCATAGACCCGGCTTTTGCGGAGTGAAAGTGGACGCTTAGAGATTACGTCATCTCCAAGCGCCACTGAAGCCGGACCAATCGGCCGGCTAGCAGCGCACTCCAGGTCTTCGTGACCCGGAGTGCGCTGTTCCCATAGCAGGGTTTCACGGGCTACGCCCGTGTTATACCCTGCTAGTTACCTGGGTTGGATTGCCGGGTCACTCGACCCGGCGATCCAACCCTCTGCCCTTTTACACCAGGGAGCTGCCCGGGTTAACCCTTCAAAAACCCGGGTTTTAGCTCCGGTGTAAAAGGGGTATTAGAAAGTTACCAATTTAGTGGTAGGGTCAAACCTGCCTTAAATGTGCGAATGGCTCCAATGTACTTCGATCATAGGCAAACTCAGGGGGAATTTTCGTCTGCCTGGAAACCCCCCTCTCCAGCCCACACCATGACCACAATAGAAATAGTAATACAATGGACTTTTACTAGCGTTGCATGTTCTTCTCAGTATCATAAGTGAAATAAATAGCACCACCTGTGGATCTTTTAACATGTACAGCCAGTAATAAATAATCTGTGCACCAATTAGGGGATTTTGAAAACATGCACTGTTAGGGATGCACTGCTATAGAGCCCAATATTTACATATATGTCCAGGGCAGTGCTAGGTTCTACTGCTGCTCCCCCAGACTTGCTCCCATGCCCTGGAATGGTGCTCACATCTAAAATAAAAACACTCAGCTCAGGCAGGCTGGCCCTGCTGCTGCATTTAATGGATTACTGTGATCTCTGAGCCTGATTCAGAGCCGCTTGTAAGAGGCCGCTCGTTCGTTGCTACCGATGTTCGCACAACTGCGCATGCGTACGGATTTTAATACGCATGGGCGAAACCAGACATGTGCGGCCGAAAATCGTGTGCTCGCTAAATAGCGAATGCCTGCTATTTTGAGTGACAGAATGAGGCGTTTGTGGGTGGTAACAGGGGAAGGTGCTTGAAAACGGGGAGTGGAGATCCGAACGCAGGCGTGCCAAACGGTCAAAACGGGCGTTTAAAGGGTGTGCATAATTACTACAGCAGGGTCATCGACCACGTCACTTGGATGTTTTATAGTCAGAACTGCTCGCATGATTGTGGTAGGATAAACCAACCACAAGAATAGCGAGCAGTTCATACGCCGTCCGATGTACTTGATTAATCTAATAAATAGCGGACATGACGTATGATGCGAGCGGCCAGGGGGCATTTTTTTCAAAATTACGTTCGCATGTTTTGTTCGCTCGTTCAGACATAGAGGAGTGAACAGACCGCAAAGAGCGAACGGTTAATTTAAATAGCCAGCCCCTTTTTCTGGACGAGCGAGCGCAAATAGCGTATGGCTCTGAATCAGGCCCTCTGGTCCTGTATATGCTGGAATTATGACACACAATACACTTTGTATGACACATATTAAAGCTGGATACGTGTTAATTATGCCTTCTTCATGGACTGGTCACACTCACTCTAAAATCAAGCATTTGGAAACCCCCCTCTAGAAATCCTGCGTTTGCCACTGTCGATGTTACAGATGTTTTGGCTGGATTGCAAGGTATTACGGAAGTGCGAGAGGGAAAGTGGGCATCTGCATTTTGTCTGCATGAGCGCTTCGTGATTGCATTTATTAGCATACTTTCCCAGCAGAACTGTGTGCGTAGTTGCAGTCGCGATCGCAACAGCGATCCTTGCTGAATCAGGCCGATAGCGCGGACCACATACCCATTTATATACTGCTGGCACCTTAGTTCACCAAGGAAAAATGCAAAACAAAAATAAAACAGACACAGTTTAATAAAAACACATTTTAATAAATATACAAAAACATTAGAGTTACTTTTAAGGCCCCCATACACTGTGCGATATGCACCTTGTGAGTTGACTTGCAATCTGTTGATAAATAAGCCCCTATGTAAGGTGGATAACTGCTGTGTCCTCTAGCCAGATGATTATACATATACCGGGATGCTAAGAAAGTTTTGTACTGCTTCTGTCTCTCACTTGCATTAGCTTTATAAAGAAGTGTTCATTCATAAAATATATTATTAGCTAAGATCCTGCTAGTTTTGAGAGATGGTAAATTTTCCTATTTCCTTACTGCCTGGGAGTATATAAAGTATATATAGATAGTCAGCTTCCCTCTGGGTAAGGTCTACCTATGACAAATAATATGAAGCACAGCTGTCAGCTATATATATATATGACGGTCACTCACATATATATATATATATATATATATGAGTATATGTATATATATATATATACTCATATATGTAAATATATATATATGTGTGTGTGTATATATGTGTATGGACATATATATGTTTGCGTGTACACATATGTATGTGTATATATATATAACAGTGTATATAAAATTAATATATATATAACAGTGTATATATATATATATATAACAGTGTGTATATATATATATATATATAATATGCAGATAGCCGGCACTCCCAACCTGCTCAATATTAACTTGCGTCCGGTGCCCTCCGTGTTACCTCTCCTAAGCAAGTGAGGGCATATGTACATCGATGAAGGCGGCACTCTCGACGACTTAAAAGCAATAAAAAGTTATAAACCAATATGTAATTTTTGGCGTCCACGTATAAATAATATGTTTGGTGGTGGGATTATATGCTAGGGGGCACCGGTCAAAATTTTGCCTAGGGCACCAAATTGGCTAGGGCCGGCTCTGTGCTCACCCCTGCCAAACCTCCCCCTCCTCCCCTTGTTAAGATCTGTACTGTGATTGGTGGAGAGGAGTGTGAGATGTCACGTATTTATATTTACTCATAGCACTCCCCTAAAAAACCCCTGCATTGCGCACCAGTATCGGCCTATGAACGACATCCCCTCACCACTATGAGCGAGGCAGGAGGCACTGGCTATCGGTTACATCTGCTCCCTGTACTGCTGAGCCGAGACCAATCACAGCCAGAGAGTGTTAACTCACCACTCCGGCAAATCACCCAATCCCTCTTTCGGCATCTGACTGGAGCTTGCAGTGCGTCTGCGCATGTGCCGGTCAGAAACTCCCAGCAGCACCCATAGATAATTTAGAAAAAAAAACTTTATTTTTTTGTATGCACAATCCCTGGCTGTTGTGTGGCAATGACACCTGCAGCTGTTGAAATTGATAGCTGCAATTATCGAAACGGTCAGTGCCATGGACTGTTCATACATTGCCTCCCCACTTCGATGCCCTAACTAGGGATAGCAGTGCCGATAATAGCAGGGGCGCATAGCTACATGCAGGGAAGCTGTAACTGCAGCACATAGCATGTGCAGTTACCGATTTTACCCCTAATGTCCCTTCATGTATCTAACCCACTGTCTCTTAAAACTACATCCCTATAAATAAGGTTTATCCGAAACTCTGAGCCTCCACAGAAAGTGATGCTTTGCACCTGTGTGTATTAGTCCCAACCTGTTTCTCTATTGCTTTAAGATCAGATGCGTGTTGGTAGAGAGAATCCTCACTTCCCAGCACAGCCACTGCAGATATGCACTCCCCCATCCGTGACTTACCAAGAGACTGTCAAATTCAATATTAGAATTACCTGGCGCTCCTCCCCCCGGTTCAGGTGCCAGCTCAGAGGGTTTGGTCAAAAGTCTGCTTCTCTCTGTGACAGCTGGCGAGTTCCGTGGCTCCCTCCTCCAGACATGGACGTCACTTTGGGGGTTGGCTAAGAGGTCTCACCTGCCACCTCACCAAAATATCTGCCGTGGACCGGCGCATGTCACTGTAAAATACTGCACTTCGCAAATGGCAGGTACACAACTCCCCCTGTAATGGTCTCCTCACACTCTAACAGTTAAACTGCCATTTGCTCCTTTTATCTCCTTTGCTCTCATGCGCCCAGTCCTATCCTGCTCTCCCCTGCATAGACATAAAACATTCTGGAAGCTTCCAGTGACTTCCATTAACAAGGACATAGGACCTCATTCAGAGGCGGTCGTTAGTTGCAAGCGGTCGCACTGAATCAGGGCGGCCGCTTGCAACCTGAACGGCCGCCTCCTTGTCGACCGTTAAGCTGTGGGTAACCACCCACAGCTTAACGACCGCCGACCAGGTTGATGGTCGCGATGGTGATCACCATCGCGGCTTACGACCAGACCCTAAGGTTGGGTCTGGGTACTCGTAAGCCCCAGGGAGCTTTCTGCTCTGATGGAGCAGGAAGCTCCCCACTGACATCACTGATGATGTCAGTGCGGACGCCCACAAAACGGTAGGCGTTCGTAAAGGAAAGCCTCCATTTTGGAAACCACCCCCCAGCCCGCCTACCAAACGGGGGCAGCTGTCGATCAACATCGACAGCCTCCCCTGCAGGTGCGCAGGCCAAACCATCGAGTCGGTTACGAGCGCATCTGAATGAGGTCCCTAGTCCTTGATTCAGATCTGCATGCAAATGTCATTGCAGTTGCGATTTCTCACGGAATGTTAATGACCCACTCGTTGTCCAAGGCTAAGAGACGCCCACTGAATGCATTTCACATCCGCTGCTTATATACAAAACCGGAAACATCTAACGCAGACCAGGTGGCCCTCAGCCTTCTGTTTCCAGCTTGTCCTCTCTCTGTCCAGTGGCGGAACTCCTGGAGACAATGGAGTCAGTTGCCGCCGGGCGCCAGCCCTGAAGGGGACACCTGGCTCCATTGTCACTCGGGTCCCGGCCGTTCCATTTACTGGCTTCAGTTCTAACGAGTAGTAGAGGAGCCGCTGAGCTGAGCGCCGGTCAGCATCAGCAGCGCTCCTCCTCCGGCTCCACCACAGCTTTATCAGATGCATACTAATGAGTCAGACTGACTCATTACAGTATGCCCAGGCCAAACGCTAACAAAGAAGGAGGATGCTGGCGCGGTCCGGCCATAGGAGGGAAGGTCCCCAAAGGCAGAACATCCACAGTTGCAACAGGGGCCCTGGAGCAGCCTGCACCTCCGGGAAAAAACGGGGGTTCGCGTCGCGAGGCCACGCCCCCATCCGTGAGGCCACACGCCCATCTGCGAGTCCACGCCCCTTATTTATCAGCGCCGTACAGGTCCCTGCCCGCTCCTGGTGCAAGCTGAGGAAGGGACGCCACTGCAGGTAAGTGTGCTGGTGCTGCCAGGGAGAGGTGCCAATGTGTACTGCAAGGGGGAACAGTAAGCTGTTGGGGGGGGTTATGATGGGGAACTAAGCTGTGAGGGGAGGACTGTGTGAGCTATGAGGGGGTTAGTGCCTGCTATGATGGGGTCATAATCTGTGGGGGGAGCTGTGCTCTATGAGAGGGAGGGAGGCTGTGAGGGGGTCAGTGTGTACAATGAGGGGGTTGTAAGCTTTGGAGGGGAACAGTAAGTGCTGCAAGTGGGTGGGCAGTGAACTTTGAGGGGGAGGTGAGCTGTTAGGCAGAGGCGTCACTAGGGTTGGTGTCACCCGGTGTTGTAGCTCATGGTGTCACCCCCCACCCCCCCACATGGGCCTTGTATCACACCACACGGAATCCTTAGTGCTGTTTTTGTACTATCACTAAATATATGTTAAATCAATGGGCAGCAAGAGTTTCCATTTGCAGATGGACAAACACTCGCATTACCTCTATGGAATGCCCCTTATTCAATCCCCCCAGTAGTAGTGCCCCTTATGCAATGCCCTCTGTAGATGTGCCCAATATGCAATGCCCGTGTAGTAGTGCCCCTTTATGCAATGCCCTCTGTAGATGTGCCCAATATGCAATGCCCCCTGTATTAGATCCCCATATGCTGTACCCCCAGTAGTGCCCCTTACACAGTTCCCCCAGTAGCGCCCATTATACTTTACCACCAGTAGCACTCCTTATGCAGTGCCCCAGTAGTGCCCCTTATTCAGTGGGCCCAGCAATGCCCCTGATTGCCGTGCCCCAGTAATGCCCCTTATGTTGTGCCCCCAGTAGTGCCCCTTATACAGCATCCCCAGTAGTGCGTCTTATACATTTCCCCTTATACAGTGCCCCCAGAAGTGCACCTTATACTGTGCCCCCAGTAGCGCCTCTAATGCAGTGCCCCCAGCAATACCCCTTATGCTGTGCCCCCAGTAGCACCTCTTATGCAGTGCCCCAGCAATGCCCCTTAAGCTGTGCCCCCAGTAGTGCCCTTATACAGTGCCCCCAGTATTGCCTCTCTTATGCAGTGCCCCCAGAAATACCCCTTCAGCTGTGCCCCCAGTAGCACCTCTTATGCAGTGCCCCTTAAGCTGTGCCTGGTGTGCCCCCAGTGGTGCCCTTATACAGTGCCCCCAGCAATGCCCCTGAAGCTATGCCCCCAATAGTTCCCTTATACAGTGCCCCCAGTATTGCATCTCTTATGCAGTGCCCCCAGCAATGCCCCTTAAGCTGTGCCACCTGTAGCGCCTCTTATGCAGTGCCTGGTGTGCTCCCAGTAGTGCCCTTATACAGTGCCCCCAGCAATTTCCCTTAAGCTGTGCTTCCAGCACCCCTTATGCAGTGGCCCCGGTCCCCAGTAATCCCCCTTATGCTGTGCCCCCCCTGTGCAGTGAGTCAGTACTTACCTCTGGGTGTGTCCGGGTGGGGTGCACACTTGTCTTGAGTCCTCCTTCTGTTCTTGACACGCAGCACGCTCAGAGGCACCTAGTCCCTCCTCCTTCTCCCCACAGGCTGAGCGGCTCCCAGAAGAAGAAGCGGAGCCGGCGTGCGCGATGACGTTATCACGGCCGGCGTCCAGAACCACACACAGGCACAGAGAGATTCTCTGTGCCTGTGTGAGGCTCTGGACGCCGGCCGCGGTGAGAGAATGTGCAGCTCACCCCGGCAGCGGCGCACAGAGCAGAGAGGACCAGCGTGCGGCAGGACGGACCTGCATACACATTAAAAAGTGTCTCCTCCGGCTCCAGCAGCATGGTCGGCGGTGGTGCCGTGGGTGTGCGGCCCGCGGGTGTGACATGCTGATCTTCTTGGTGTCACCCCCTTGAAGGGTGACACCTAGTGCGGGCCGCACCCCCCGCACCCTACTAGTGACGCCACTGCTGTTAGGCAGTCAGTGTGTGTTATAAGGGGGCAGTGAGTACTGCAAGGAGGGACAGTGGTCTATAAGGGGGGTATAAGCTGTGTGTGATGGGTGCAGTTAGTGTTGTGTTGGGGCAGTGAGCTGTGAAGGGTGCTGTGAGCTGAGGGTAGGTAAGTGTGTGCTGCAAGGGGGGCAGTGTGAAATGGAGGGAACTGAAATGGTAGAAAAAAAATACAGTGCTTGTATAATACACACAGTGGGCTATGCCCTGTCACGGAGCTTGTATAATACACACAGTGGGCTATGCCCAGTCATGGAGCACACACAGTGGGCTTATGCCCACTGCCCAGTAAAGTCACAGAGGTTATTTTTTATATTATAAAATGCCAGCGGCAAGAACACTGCCTACTCTCTCTAACTCTAGTCTCACTCGATTCTCTTTATTCTCTCTAACACTAGCACTAACTAACTAAGCGTGACTTCAGTCCGACACAGTCACGCGAAATGGCGCCGACTGCCGGGCGCTGCACCTTTTATAGAGGCCGAACGTCACCCGGGTCTCGTGAGAATCCGACGCCGGCTGGGTGACGTTCGGCCTCGAGGTAGAATCCGAGTCAGACTGGAACACCCGAACTGGCGTTCGGGTGGACTCGGATTCCGCTCATCTCTAGTAAAAATATGCTAATTTCCAGAATATGTAGTGCTTTTTACCAGAAATTTCTTGTTATATTTAAGGGTTCAAACATGTTATGATTGGTGCAGATCAGACAAGCAGTTTTTGAATAGACATTAGAAAGCAGCTAGTTTTATATTACCATGGGCCAA
The DNA here is from genome assembly GCA_031769625.1 of Taudactylus pleione. NCBI lineage: Eukaryota > Metazoa > Chordata > Amphibia > Anura > Myobatrachidae > Taudactylus > Taudactylus pleione. The sequence goes on along the minus strand of JAUIMM010000255.1, from coordinate 21,785,961 downwards.
CTTCTGATTCTTCTACATAGTGTAATCTTATGTGTGCAAGTAGTAATATGCCCATTATATTGTAAATTTAGGGACATCATTAGGCCCAACATCTGTCTCATTGTCATATCAGGAAATTACAAATGTAATTTGTGTTGCATTTATTACACTATTTGTGTCACACAGTGTAATAAATACAAGCTAAATTAAATTGGTAATCTCCTGGGTCCACAGTTTTTCTTTTGCGTAGTGGGCCCACCACTTGCTAGTTCTGCTACTGCACTGCATCCTATCTCTCCCTGTCACCCACTGCTTCTCCCTGTCATCCTCTGCTTGTCACCTTCTTGCCTCTCTTTGTCTACCTCTTGCCTCTCCCTGTCACCCTCTACCTATCCTTGTCACCCACTGCACTTTGAACTTGGAGGAGGGTGGCCCAAAGCAAATTTTTGCACCTGGGCCCACCACTCACAAGTTCCGCCACTGCGTGGACGTCACGCATCGTGACTACCTGCGACCCTGTGCCTGCCCCTTCTGAGTAGCGGAGATTCCGACACATTACTGCACCGGCGGCTGGCTGCGGGGGGGAAAGAGTGGCCGGGATCCGGGAGAGAGTCTCTGTGGACTGTGGCACTGCAGACAGGCAGTATAAAACATTATAAGTCTGTCTCAGTGCCTGTCAAGTGCAAGCCATAAGAGGGTGGGGTGGGGTCGTCACGGGCGTAGGACTCGGGGGGGGATTATATTTTTAAAAAGCACATGTTATCACTCAGTCATGTTAGGGGGGTATAGTTAAAGATCATATCTCTTATCACTCTGCAAGTGCCATGTTAAATTATTTAACATGACAGAATGATAAAATATATGCTCAAATCTACCCCCCTAACATTACAGAGTGATCAAACATATCGGGCGGCAGCATTGAAGGGGCACCTCCTCCTTTGCCCACAATATATTCACCCCACTTAAGGCTATTTTATAAGTGTTTTTGTGTGTATGTAATAGACAGATTAGATGGATAGATATGCACCATATTTATTTTCCCTATTTTTATAGGGGGGCACCAAATTATAACATGCCTACGGGCGTCTGTGATGAACTTACGCCACTGTCTCTGTCCTCTATACTGAAGCTGGGTACAGTACTTTTTAGTTATGTGGGCAAGAACCTGCGTTCCAGGGACTGAATATGTGGCAACTATTATGCTATGTTTTTATGATTTAGATTTTTTGCCTTTTAAAACCATTATGAGTACCATAGGAGACCAAATAAAATAAGTCTTTACAAGGTGTAACAAGATGTAAGTAAAATGAGAATTGCAGTAAATCGATGTTTGTAGCAATAGTTTTCCATGTTCTGGAAGTGTCTGAAGACATGAGCTTAATATGGTCTACTTGATACTACATACATTTTTATTATTGTGCAATCCGTACTGCATCACCATTAGAAAAAAAAATTCCATGCTGAGAAATAAATATTATCAATATTTATGGCACTAAAATACTATAAAGTGGCTGCATTGCCAAAATAAGCTGCATAACTAATGGAAATATGTATTTTTGTTTAAAGACAGACTTGTGATATACTGACAAATGTGCATATCATTCCAAACTGTCACTGCACCAAACTCCTGTTTGCAGTTAAACTGACATGTGTTGTAACAAACAGCCAAAATCAAAAGGAATTTTTCCCCTTGAAGTGGTTCAGCAAAAATCAAACAAAAAAGACATGAATGACTATAGAACATGTGCATAGAATTGGTTTATGACACTGTACCAAAATGTGTTGCACATTGTATTAAAATGAGCGTTGGAAAAATTAACTTTAATGGCAAACATGTTGGGCGGGTTGTAATAGGGGGCGAGTTTTTGTGCGAATACAACCTCGCACTTTCTTGCACATTTTGAAGGTGCGAGTTTGTTCCACAACTCGCAAATGTAATAGTGTGCGAGTTTGACTGGCATGTGACTTAAACTGCGGGTAAGATCGCACCTTGTAATGTGACTTTCATTACAAGGTGCGAGTTAGACAGAAGCCTCATTGAGATCCATGAAGACTTCTGTGTGTAAAAAGCTATTAAATTGTTAAAATCCCCCCCCCCCCCCCCCACAAAAGCACAACCAGCACCAGGCTATGTGAAAATACTGGGGGAAAAAGATGAGTCGGTGCTGGTTGGTGGAAATACAGGGAACAAAATTAGTTAGGGTCCACCGTATCATATTAGCCACAACCAGCACCTTTCTAGCGGGTGTGTAATGCCACAACCGTTGGACCCGCTTCATGGGGTCCCCCAGCCAAAGCATACGTACCCCACGCTAATCAGTCCAGCCTGGGATCCCTGGGAAGGTAGGGACCATGGCACTCCAGGCAAGGGCTGGTAGCCCGGGGCTATCCCTGGCACCCTTGGACGGTGGGTGGTGAGTTGATAGTGTAATAATTAGTTTAAATAATATTGTCCTTTACAGGAGAAATAGAGGTCCCAGCAAGCCTCCCCCACAAACTGGTACTTGGAGAACCACAAGTACCAATATGCAGGGCATTAAGGGCCTCACTCACTCATTCACTCACTCACACTCCCTTTACATAAAAATAATTTGGGGTTCCCTCTGATTTTGGGGTAATCAGCACTGGGTATTTCCAGTCTAGGTTGCTAGAATCATAGAGGATGTCCTCGCAGTGTGGGGTCCCCTCACCATAATCCCATACAACCCCAGGCTGGTTGCACCAGGGCTGGTTTTCCCAGTGGAGTGGGGCCTGCAAAAATGAGTGTGGGCCTCCTCCCCTGTGTATAACTAACCCTGTTGCCAATTGCACCAGGGATCTTCCCCATACCCCAGGGCAGTGGGTACGGGCATAATATATGGGTTAATTATAGAAATTAGAAATTTTGTCTTTGCCAAACTACAGACGCAGCATGACCCAGCTGCCAGGATCTGCTGGCACTTGAAAAAAACGATAAGTGCCAGCTTGCCCTGGCACCAAGGCTGCTGGTATCTTAAAGTATGTGTGCCATGCTGTAACACAAAAAAAAGTTAATGTAATAGAACATTAACTTGTAATAATTTTTTTGTTGCAGCATTGCACACATACTTTAACTACAAGCGCTCCATATATACTTACCTATACATTATTGAAATGGAGCAGCTATAAGATTTAGGGCTTAATTCAGCTAGGATCGCAACTGCTAAAGCATACGCAGATGGTCGATTGTTGTATACTGCGCAGGCATATGCGTCGCAGTGCGTGCGCGCAAATGCCTCACTGTAATCGGGATTACGATTGCAGTGAGTATGCAGACCCATCGCACAGTGATTGACAGGAAATACTGTTTGGGGTGGTGATGAAGAGCTGGTCGGAGAAATGCAGGCGTGCCAGTGCATTTGAACGCCGTTGGAGGGGCGTGCATAAATTAGACACTGCGATGGCATACGCAGCCTGAGCTCTCACTGTTAACAATTAACTCTCACTGTTAGAAAGTTAGCAATTTAGTGGTAGGGTCATACCTGCCTTAAATGTGCGAGTGGCTCCGATGTACTTTGATGTTACCAATGTTTTGGCTGGATTGTAAGATATTACGGATGTGCAGGGACGGACTGGCCATCGGGCACTTCTGGCAAATGCCAGAAGGGCCAATGGGCAGATGGGCCGATTTGGCAGAAGCGCTGAGCGCAGCCTTACCTGGCCGGCGCTGCAGTGTTCAGCGTTTCCCCTGTTATGTACATGCGGCGCGGCTGCATCATAGCGTAATGATGTCATGATGCGGCAGCGTCATGACGTCATTGCGCGGGCTGCGGCAGCCGTGTAAATTGGGCAGCTTTATCCAGCTCCCGAGAGCTGGCAACTTGCTGGGATGCGGGCGCCGTCATGACGCGGCAGCATCATGACATGCTGGGTTTGATGCGCGGCGGGGGCGGGGCCTTGGGCAAATGACTCCATTAGCTCCCGCCTTCTGTGAGCTGACTGTAGGGGGGTGGGAGCCGACTGGTGCACATGCATCGCGACACCCACGGCGGCGGTGACGTCATTACGCATCTGGTCCAGCTCAGGGATAAAAAAGCGCGGCATGGGCGGGAAGCCGGGAACCTGAGTGGACTGGACGCCATTTTCGGATCGTATGAGTTGCTGACACAGACGGATGCCAGCTGAGACTGCAGCAGAGACCCCAGTGCCCAGTGAATCGTGTGTGCAGTCACACTGTCAAAGTGAGTGTGCACAATTTTTATTCCCCTTGGTGTGGTGGGTGGGCTACTTTGTGGGGACTACTACTGGGGCCACTGCATATGGGGTACTACTACTGGGGGGCACTATACTAGTGGGTGGACTACTACCACCGGCAGTGCATGGGGGGACCACTTCTGGAGGCCCTATATAAGGGGCACTACATAGGGGGAGCACTACTGAGGGCAGTGTATATGGGGGCCACTACTGGGGGCACTGCATAGGTGGGGTGGCTGCTACTGTGGGCACTGTATGGGGTGGGGTGGCTGCTACTGGGGCACTGTATAAGGGGCACTACATAGGGGGAACACTACAGAGGGCACTGTATATGGGGGCCACTACTGGGGGCACTGCATAGGTGGGGTGGCTGCTACTGTGGGCACTGTAAGGGGGCGGTGGCTGCCACTGGGGCACTGTATAAGGGGGGTACTACTAGGGTACTGTATAGGGGGGCCGCTACTAGGGCACTGTATAGGGGGGCTGCTACTGGGGGCACTGCATAGTGGGGACTACTACTGGAGGCACTGTATATGGGGGCCACTACTGGGGGCACTGCATAGGTGGGGTGGCTGCTACTGTGGGCGCTGTATGGGGGGTGGCTGCTACTGGGGCACTGTATAAGGGGGGGTGCTACTAGGGCACTGTATAGGGAGGCCGCTACTAGGGACACTGCATAGTGGGGACTACTACTGGGGGTACTGCATAGGAGAGACTACTACTGGGGGCACTGTATATGGGGTACTGCAATTCCCCCTTTCTACTTCAGGGTCCATAGGGGGTCCACAGGGTTGACCTTGGGGGGTATAGGTTGGGAACCAAATCCGGGCACCACGCAGTTAAAGCTTTTAGCTCCCAGGATGCACTTGGGTCCACTCTCCCTATAACCCCGCCCCCCAGCCAGAGGCACCTCAGTTTAAGTTGGTGCCCGGCCGGAGTCGGGTCACCGTTACTGCAGGGGGGCTGCTTAGCAGCCCCTAAGCTTAAAAGAGTTTTATTTTATTATTTTTTACTACTCTTCAGAGCGGCAGCATCAGACTGTCCAATGGACGTCTGAGCTGCCGCTCCTACACCCCGCCGGCGCTGCGACGCCAGTACAGATCTGGGGATCGCAGCGGGACCCCAGATTCTGTACTAGCCGGGCTCTGGAGGAATCCCTGGGCTGCTGCCGGATCGACGGGGACAGGTAAGTCGCGTGGTCACCGCTTGCGGTGACCCGCGTGTACATGCAGCCTTATGCCTCCGGTCTCTGGGGACAGACCGGAGGCGCTAGCGGTGGCGGCGGGCTCCCCCTCCATGGAGGCATACCCCGCGTGTCCACAGCCCACCAGGGATTATAGCGGCAGCGGGAGCCGGCATCCCGGGGGGTTAATTGCTAGCCAGGGGAGGAAGCCTTCCCTGTCTAGCGGCTCCTCCCCTCAGCTCAGCGCGCCTTTCAATAATACAGTCTGGCGTCGCTGAGCTGCTTCCTCCGCGGGCCACGCTTCTTCTGAGGTCTCCAGCGGCCATTTTCTCTCTGTGGTGCTGCAGAACTCTTAGGATGTCAGTGAGCCCAGTCCCCCTGCGTACCTGGCCATTTTGGGTGAGTGTACACAGCGCTATAGCCTTCCCAGACACTGAATCTGGGCAGTTGAATGTAGCGACATTGTGCAGTATATTATATGTCATGCTTATGTATGTATATATATTTTTCTGCATTGTATGTGACTTATGCTAGTGCTGACTGTCTGCTTTTTCTCTCACCTGTCAGTGTATATCTATCCCTTTTCTTTATCTGCCCTAATACAGGTGTACCTGGGGTGGTTCTGAGACCTCACATATATATATTTGTTAATATCTGTGAGGTTTGTCACATACTGTTGCGTGCTGCACGTTGCCATATTTTAGATGGAACTGTGAGTTGCGTACGCTGATAATGGGTTCCTGCAGCTAATCTTAGCGTCAGTCAGGACCGGTATGGCGCTGCTTAATATTTCCGTCAAGATAGTCAGATATATCTGACCAGGAGATTGCACACGATACTGCACCCATTATTGCTATCCTGCAAGTCATAGCCTGCAGGAATTAGTGCGGAGGATTTTAACTCAGAAAGGTTTACGTATGCGGCACCATCTGGTGCCGGGCCCCTTGCACGACCCCCTTAAAGGGCGTTGTTTCTCAGGATCCTCTCCTTTGAGGATCGCCGGGCGGGCCCCATTGTCGTCACTCGCTTGGAGTTACTTCACCATACTGCCCTTTTGAACTCGGGGTATCTCGCAATTTCTTGCAATTTACCCCTGTGTCACAAACTATCGCTCCCTGCCGGGGTTTTTCACAGTACATGAATTACCTCCGATACCACATCGGTCTGTCATTTCCCTTGCAGGGATTACCACAACGGCCACCCTGGTGGATGTCGTTTTATACGAAATACTAATTGGCGTGATATACGCCCTGTGGTTACTGAGCAGTGGCTCTGCCGTGAACTGGATGGTATATTCGGCTCTTTCCCTCTCACATGGGGGGGAGCCGATCTCAAGTATTATTATCCCTGCTTTGGGGCTGGTAGCCAGGCTCATTCTGGATATAGAGAATGTCGATCCTGCACCAGTATCATACATCTCCCGTTTTCTGCCCAGCGGGTGGATCTCATAGCGGGAGTCTGGCTGTCCCCAGATACGAGGAGTCACAAAGGCCTCCTGTTTCCCATTCCCTGAGGGTCCTCACAAGTAATGGAAATCCCCTTCTGGGATGGATTTGTATGTTAATCATCGGGTTACAGGCATTAATACGCCTCCCATCCCGGCCTGGACGAATTTTACGGATCCGTAGGTGGTAACTTTGCCTGAAATCAATGTACTCGTTTTCAGGGCCTGTTGCCCGTCCTACCATGGCCATCGCATGGTGATGCTTTTGTGACGTTTTTCCCCTCCAACACGTCTGAGGTTCAAATATCTTTTTGCCGCTCACAAAATATGCAGTGGTCATATGTGGGATTACCTCATGGGATGCCGGTCTTCTAACTTTCAGGGTTTCGGCGGCGTCTGTATCCGCCGCAGTACCCTATGGCTGCGTTATGGGAAAGCAGAGGTGCACACTCCTTCCAGGGGGAAGTTCTTGTTTGGTCCTGACCTTGACAAGATCGTTGCATCATTGGCAGTATCACTAATGGGGAGATACCGTCTTTAGCTACTCCCACTACATTCGGACTAACTCTGTTAAGTCTTTTTGTCCTCAGGGTCAGCCTAAAGGCCTGTTTTTTCCTAGGCTGTCGGCCTCCACGGGGGCCACCATATCCAGTACCGAGCAGTCCTGGACTTCCGGACGACCCTGTTTCTACACCTGAGGATATACCCTCAGCCTGACGGGACAGGTCTACATCTGGGGAATTTCCAGAGTGAGGTACTGATTCTCAACGGCCTCTCATTGCTCATGCAGCCTCCTCACAGGCATTGTTACACGGGCCCTTCTTCAGAACTGATCAGGGCCTTACAATCCCAGAAAGCTATACAGTCTTTGTGGTAAGCAGAGCTATTTCGGCCAACCTCACTATCTCAGTGAGGGACTGGTTGTTCTACTTTCTTTTTGGGGCGGTGACCGACTGGTCCTCCTTTGCCTATACTCTGTCTCAAATCCCTGAATCAGATTCCAACGGTGCCTTGACTCAGGTGGAATCGTCCATGCTCCATCATCCGATGTTTGGAACCTGGGGATTTTATGGTATATCCGAGTATTCAGGATACGTACCTACGGGTACATACAGAGCCCTCTCATCAGCATGGGTTCAGGTTTGCTGTGCCACAGCAACACTTGTAAGTTTCGGGCTCTGCCTTTTGGGGCTGTCCTCAACTCCACCGGGGTTTACCAGCTTTATGGATTTTCTGACAGTTCACCTGTTCAGTGTATCCGAATGCTCCTTTCTCTGGACGGTCTCCTACTTTTAGCAGGATCACCAAGGTACTTTACCGCCAGGTCAGGATAACCGGGGCTTCTTCTCGTCACAGAAAAGTCCTCCCTGCATCCCTCACAGGGTTTTCTTCATCTGGGAGCACTGCTGGATTCTCAGAATCTGAGAATTTTTCTGGCGTAAGACAAGATCTCCACTCTTCAACTTCGAGTGTGCGGATATCTACGCAGTCGACATATGTCATTACTCTTTGTGATGCGCGGTCTACCAGAGTGTCTACCTTTTGGTAGGGTGGAATGTGCTCAGTTCCATTCCAGGCCTTGCCATAATTGACTCCCCTCCAGATGGATCGAGTTTTTTCCATCGGATCGCTGTTCGAACGATGATACTTTCTACGGAGGCGAGTTGGTCTCTGTCCGGGTGGCTATGGCCATCTCATCCAGGGTGTTCTTTGCTAAAGACAGTGTCTGGTCCGCATTCATTTCGGGGCAGTTGGACGTCTGTCGCTTCTGCCCTGCCACTTACCTTGTTGATACTTTAAGCTGTCTTGGACTTTCACTCTGGCCTAACCCATTTGTCACGGTAAACCTGAATAGGTTCAGTCCGACAGTGTCACAACAGTGGCTTCCATCTAGGCAACACTGGTAGTTGGGTGGCAATGTTAGGAATGTCACCCATTCTGACATAGTCCAAGGGTCTTCTCCTGGCCAACTCTGCGGTGTTTATTCCCGGAGCTCTCCATTGGGAAGCGGGCTTCCTCAGCCGTCACGGCGTGCATCCCGGGGACTAGTCTCTTCTCCAAGAGAGGTTTCAACTCCTGGTGAGCAGAGGGGGCCTCCCTGAGGGGATTGATCCCCATGGCCTTCTGACTCGATCACACATTACCGGTGTTACAGTCCAGCTCTAGGAGTACTGAAGCTACCTTCAGTGACTCTTTGTCAGTGAAGTGGTCCTTCCACTTTGTGTACCTGTGTCCTCCGGTCTCCCTTCTTCCTCGAGGTCTTCGGAAGTTTAATTCGAGACGGAGGGGCTTTCCTTCTGGGGGCTCCAGGTCGTCCCAGACATCACTGGTACTAAGATTTTCGGAGTCTCCTCCTCGATGCTCCGTTCCTACTGCTTCACTATCTGGACCTGTTGTCTCAGGGTCCTTGTTTTTCCCTGGATCTGGATCGCTTGTCTTTAACTGCGCCCCTACTGTGGTCCTCGGGCTTCCCTGGCTCTGTCTTCATTGAGATGTTTAGAGCAGATAGGCCAGACTTTGCTGGGATCTGCCACGGACTGTGGCATACATAATTCTTATGGTATCGTACCTGTCGATACGATCCTCCGGTGTCCAGGATTTCCAGATATTCTGGCATTCCTTCCAGCTGGCTTGGGTTTCACCCTTGGCCTGGCCTTCCTGACAGTGCGGATCTCTACACTGTCGGTATGGTTAAGATATGGAATTGCTCCGCTCTGATATCCAGTTCATCCTTTGGAGTGTTTTCTGGATTATGTCTCCACTTGTCCTCCCTAGGGACTCCTGGGGAGTTAGTAGTGGTTCTTTGTTCCCTCCGGGGACAGTCAATGGAACCGCTGGTTGTGATAGCCATTACATGGTCTATTGTTTAAGCTCTCTCTCTCTCTCTCTCTCAGGGTGTTTAAATCAACCAGGAGAGTGTCTGAATGGGGAGCGTTCTCATGTGGCTCCCTCTTCTGGAGGGCATCATGTCAGGGTGTGAGTTGCTCTCGCCCTGTGTTTCTTCTTAAAGTGGTTTTTAGGTTCCATATTATTCTGGAACTTATGGTATGGCCATTCAGTTCCCAGTCCTCTCGGCTGTTGTGGCCTCATGGACTTTGGTCCGGCCTCTTTGGCTTTATGTGATCCGTTCAGGTTCCTTATGGTAAGCGGACTCCTTATTGGTGGTCTGCGGTTTCTGGTTTTAACAGGAAACGATGGCCGGCCTATAATGAAATGTTGACTGGATGGCCTCGTATGTCTTCCTCAGGGGCCTACCCATGGGTGGGCATTTCTGTCGTTGAGGCTTGTTTTTTTCTCGGGCCGTGTAACCCTCGTGGGCGGCTCGTCGTGGCGCCTCGGCTGTTTTGCCTTACTAGGTGTCCACGTGGTCTTCTGTCCATACCTTTTTAAGGTTCTAGGCATTGGTTTCCTTTGCCTCTCAGGATGCTTCCTTTTTGGCGACGGATTCTCCTCTCAGCACAGGAGCGTCCCCACCCTTGGTTGAACTGCTTTGGGACATCCCCAAGGTCAACCCTGTGGACCCCCTATGGACCCTGAAGTAGAAAACAAGAGATATGGTAAGAACTTACCTTTGTTATCTCTGTTTCTACGAAGTCCATAGGGTCCACAGGGCGCCCGCCCTGACGCACCTGGCTTCATATGGGCTGTGTTACTGGTCACCGGCTTCCCGTCTCCTTTTCTGTGAGTATGGTTCTAGAGTGTTCCAGTTTTCTCTCTCTTTTTCTCTCCTCCTCCGGCCTTTGGCTACTTACAATCTGAGGTGCCTCTGGCTGGGGGGCGGGGTTATAGGGAGAGTGGACCCAAGTGCATCCTGGGAGCTAAAAGCTTTAACTGCGTGGTGCCCGGATTTGGTTCCCAACCTATACCCCCCAAGGTCAACCCTGTGGACCCTATGGACTTCGTAGAAACAGAGATAACAAAGGTAAGTTCTTACCATATCTCTTGTTATTCCTTCTCTCTCTTTCCCAGCTTCCCCTCTTTCTCCTATGTCTCACCCGTTTCCCCCTCTTTTTCCTCCTTTCTCTCAGCTTCCCCTATTCCTCCTCTCTCTCCCATCACCCCCTATTATACCTCTCTCTCCCCTCCCCCCCCCCGCAAGATTTGGTATGATTTACCGGCAGAGGAGGAAATCCCGATCGTCCAAGGTAAGTATATACTAACCTATTTCTACCCCCTAACCCTCCCTTAGGGGTGTCTAACCTTCCCCCCAGTGCCTAAACCTAACCCCCCCTCCCCTCTCTCTCCCGTCTCCCTTCTTTCTTCTATGGCTCTCCCTATTCCTCTTCTCTCTAGTCTTTCCCAATTCCTTCTCTCTCTTTCCTAGGTTCCCCTTTTTCTCCTATGTCTTTCTAGCTTTCCCAATTCCTCCTCTTTCTCTCGGCTCAACCTGTTCCTTCACTCTCGCGGCTCTCCCTATTTCTGCTCTCCCGGTTCAACCTATACCTTCTCTTTCTCTCCTGGCTCTCCCTATTTCTTCTCTTCCCACTCCCCATATTACTCCTATGTCTCTCGTGGCTCATCATATTCACTCTACCCAAGTTCCTCCTATTCCCCCTCTCTCTCCTGGCTCTCCCTAATTCTCCTATGTTGGGTCCCCTCTTTAATTCTCTCCCCAGCTGCCCAAAATCTCCTTTTTCTCCTGGCTCCCCCTTTCCTCCTCTTTTTCCTGTCTCCCTCTATTCCTTTTAGTATGTTGCTATTTCAAACTTGCAGATCCATGTAGTATTAATATCAATTGTATACAATATATTGTTTATAATAGGGTGGGTAAGAAAAGCGCTAAAATATTGTATTGGTGTAATAATTAATTGGTATATCTGACTGTGTATAAAAACAAGGAATGTGAAAAATATATATAATTATATAATGTAAAATGCCCATAAAAATAAATAAAGGGTTACAAAAGGTTAAAAAGAGAACAAATCTAGTTCATATATTGATGAGACCTAAAAAGAAAATTCATTAGTAAATGTTTAAAAGCTCCTAGAGTCCCGATGGAGGTAATCATGTACAATCCTCTGAAGGTCATTGTGACTATAGGATCCGGCCTCCCAAGTTTGTTTATAATATTTCTATTCTATAATATTTGTAATGTGCAAATATTCATGTTTGAGTATGTGAATAAGGAACACTATTGCGTGATATAACGTGAAAAAGGACACTACTGTGTGATGTAACATGAATAAGGGACACTACTGTGTAGTATGATGAAGGGATACTACTGTGTGACGTAATGTGATTATGGGGCACTACCGTGTGACGTAATGTGAGAGACATTACTGTGTGACGTAACGTGAAAAAATAGGTGGCTACACCCCTTCCCAGCGAGACAACGCCTGAATTTTTTTGTGTATGCCTTCGCGAACGCACTCTCCCTGCTACACCTATGGATGGTGGCACACATGCTCTTTTGTCAGTGTGTAGTTACGGCTCTGCTTTGGTGTGCACAAATGTGTCCTCTGTGTTCCGCGCCTGCCCTAAAAAAGTCCTACAGTGATCACTATCTACTACTCCTGCTAAACTAGGACTTGGGAAAATGCTTTCCCCTTTCTTTGTGTATGACCTACACCAGTGTGCAATGTTTGCTCCCATACATTCCCAGATTTTCTGTCCCACCACATGAATTGGACAGATATATCTATAGGTGTGTACACAGCTTAACAGAACCAACACAATACCAAATGTTTGACTCTCCTGCAGGATGTGCTGTTGTATGTATTTTAATAGAGAATGATGTCTGTTCTAATATCAATTATATTTGTAAGAGCATAGGCTAAGAAGTGGGAGGGGTCAGGAATAGTAAGGGGAGGAGTCTATGCCAGGAGCCAGATGCTGACGCAAGGTGGGCCTGTGTGCTCTTTAAATGCCAGGGCCTACTTTTAGTCCCAGTCCGACCCTGCGGATGTGCAAGAGGGAAAGTGGGTGTCTGCATGTTGTCCGTGCGAGCACTTTGCGATTGTAATTATTAGCATATTTTCCCAGCAGAACTGTGCACGCAATTGCAGCCGCGATGAGGCCCTTAGCGCAGACCACATACCCATTTATATACTGCTGGCACCTTAGTTCAGCAAGGAAAAATGCAAAATAAAAACAAAACAGACACAGTTTAATAAAAACATTTTAATAAATAAAAAAACCCATTAGATTACTTTTAAGGCCACCATACACTGTGCAATATGCACCTTGCGAGCTGACGGCCGACATATCAAGCGGTCCCCACACACGGAGCGATTGGGTGGCCGACTGCCCGATATGCTGGCCCCACCCGCATAGCGCTGCATGGGATCATACATTGCATCACCAGATCTTATGTGCAGCATGTAAGATCTGGAGGTGCGATGTACGATCCCACGGGAGCGCCAGTGGCCAATATTATGCCCACACACGTTACGATATAGCAGCGATATCGTACCAATCCGTCGGATTGGCTGCTATATCACACCGTGTATGGGGGTCTTTAGTTATGTGTTAACTTACCTGGTCTTGCTGACCTGAAGTTCACTTGCTGACTGCTACCCTGGTCACTGCTGTGGTCTCCTCCCTGCATGTCAGCCAGCTCCAGGATAGAGAGAGCCTCGTTTTGAATCCAAGATGGCCAATGTGAAACTGCTCCATTCATATAGAGCAGTTTCACATCTTGGATCTTTAAAAGAGGTTGCCTCAGTTCTGGAGCCTGCAAAAGTGTTGGGGGAAGTGACCAGGGACTCACAAATGTATTTGATTTCTCTAGTAGTTAATGCCTGTGTGTTTTGTCATGCTTCCCTGGCACACCCAGGATAAGAGTAAAGACAGTAATCTCCTGAAGCAACTCTGGACAGAGCAACTAACAAACCTAGCAAGGTATAGGGTGGGTAGTGTGGGTGCTGTTGCTAGGTGGCAATCCTATTCCATAGAAAAAAAAAGTTTGCAGGTCATAGATTCCTGCAATGTAATTCTTGTCCATCTGGAGGCTTGGATTTGTCCCATCTTTGATTATATCAAACTCAACTTTACGATTTTCAAAGGAGGGCATTTTGGATTGGTAATATAAATTAAGGTTAGCCAAGCACCCCTGGACCCTAAGGCTAAGTCTAGTAATAATGCAAATTTTCTCAATAAAAGGACACTCTCTGAACTTGTGTCCAAGGCAGCTTAGAGGATTAGAACAGGTTCTATATTCCATGTACTAGAATACTGAGAAATAATAGTGCTGGGTAGGAAATAACTCCTCTGAGTAAACAATGGTAAAATATGTCTTCAGTTAGCCTTGGTGATAAAAAAAAAAAGCAAGAGCTGAACCATTATAGCAGATGGTGGATAATGCAAATCCTACTTCATATTTGGCAGCGAGAAATTCCAGGAAGGAGAGGAGCCATTCTAGCTATAATTCTCTAATCATAGTAGAATATCTGGTCCTTGCATGACCACAGTGCACAAGTAACTGATTAGAGGAAATTACCTTAATGGCCAGGGAGGATAAACCAATATTAAGTGGGATACCTAGTCTGCTCTCGTTTTGTGAAATATCTTCAGTAAAAAGCAGGTGGTCCGAGAGTATATGGGAGAATAAGGTCCGTCTGACCATGGGTATCACACGCCGCTCTGAAGACCCCAGAATCAGACCCCGTCACTTACCTCTGCGGGCACTGACCTGCGCTGTCTTCCAGCTCCCGCGCTGTGCGCTGCTTCCTCCTCTCTCAGGGCGGTCTCCGCTGTTGACCTCTGGCGGGTCCCGCTGCTGTGCTGCTTCCACGCCGGCTCCTGCTGATCGCTGGTCCCCGCTGACTATTTCCAAGAAGCACTGTCCTCCGGTCCATGGGCACGGCCATCTTGGATTGCCCATGTGACTCCACTACCACCAATGAGGAGTCTTCTCCTTCTCTCTCAGCCTGTCAGCTCCCAGCGTCCACTATAAAAGGATCCCCAATGCTGACACAAGTTGCCAGTGCAACTAGTTTCTTAGTTTACTAAGTGAGCCTTCCCACTGTGCTCGAAAGGTATTTACTGCTATCTAGATTAGTATTCACCTTCCGTATACCCAGCCGCTCCACGTAGCTTCCCAGCTACCAACATCTTCACACGGCTACCCAGCCGCTCTACGTAGCTTCCCAGCTACCAACATCTCCACACGGCTACCCAGCCGCTCCACGTAGCTTCCCAGCTACCAACATCTTCACACGGCTACCCAGCCGCTCCACGTAGCTCCCCAGCTACCAACGTCTACACATGGCTACCCAGCCGCTCCACGTAGCTAACCAGCTACCAACGTCTTCACACGGCTACCCAGCCGCTCCACGTAGCTTCCCAGCTACCATCTACACACGGCTACCCAGCCGTTCTACGTAGCTTCCCAGCTACCAACGTCTTCACACGGCTACCCAGCCGCTCCACGTAGCTTCCCAGCTACCAACGTCTCCACACGGCTACCCAGCCGCTCCACGTAGCTTCCCAGCTACCAACGTCTCCACTCGGCTACCCAGTCGATCCAAGTAGCTTCCCAGCTACCCACGTCTCCACACGGCTACCCAGTCGCTCCACGTAGCTTCCCAGCTACCAACGTCTCCACTCGGCTTTCCAGCCGCTCCAAGTAACTTTCCCACTATCTGCATCCCTATACGGCTCCTTAGCCACACCAAGTTCCTACCACATTACTTCAATTCCCTAACAGCCTTCTGCACCCTCTCATGTGGAGAAACTTCATCAATCCTAGTCTCCTCCAGCGAGTCCCTGTGCTGACTAATACAGATCCAAGGCCCAGCCCGGGAACACAGTCTCAAAATCCCACGATTGTGACAATGGGAAGACATTACATCCCCTTTCAATGCTCCCTGTTTCCACACTCTGGACAGAAAAGTGAGTGCCTGAGCTTTAGAAAGAAGTTGCAAAACAATCTATTCTAGGAATCCTTGAAGGTTTGAAAATTGCTTGAAATATTAAGCAAGGGGCTGCAGCTCCTTGAGCATATTTTGAAAAGTAGAGTGAATGGGGATACCCAGATTGTTTAAAAGTATATTTAAAAGCTTCTAGAGACTCTATTGTGCAGAAAAAGCCTACAGCTCCTGGTCTCCCATCCAGAGAATTGACCGGACTCACTCTGCTTAGCTTCCCAGCTATGGCAGAATCAATCTTTCGGAATATAACGTTAAGTACCAGCAGCATCAGTTATTTTAAAACTGAAGTTGCCTTAACATTTGGTCCATGGGGTTGCTTTAAGACCTATCACCATCATTTGAACATAAAGAGTCAACTTCAGGGCAAATAGTGCGGGTGCATCTGGGACTAGGATTTCTCTACACCAGGAGTAGGCAATAAGTGCCCCCTATGCTGTTGCTGAACCACACAGCCCACATGCCCCGCCACAGCCTTACCATGCCCTGATAGCAAAACTGAGGCAGGGCATGCTGGGATGTGCAATCCCACAGCAGCTGAAGTGCCCCCCACTGCTGCTCTACAGGCTAACTGGGCAAACTTGTATACCTATAACCTCTGACTTGGCTTCCAATGTGAGATATATAATTTGGTGGTAGGTCTTACCTGTTAGTGCCACGCTGACCATCTGTATGTTGCTATACTTGCCTCTTTGAAGAGGCTGATGACCTAGTCACATCTTCTGACTCACAGTCGACTGAAGATGACATGGTGGACATACATACTCAGGAGAGTTTAATAGTGGAACATTGTGTTGGGACCCATTCTGCGGTAAATTGGTGTCCTAATGGTGCTCTGCCAATTACAGGCAGGAGAAATGTGTCTGGTGTGGGAACTGGTGCTTTGCCATCTTCAGGCAATTTTAGGGAAGGATCCATATTTGCCTAAGAAGGCATCCCTAGGTGAATTTTCATCCATATTCACTTTTGCACCTCATATTTTGCCACCTCCGGGCAATTTTAAGGAAGGATCCATTTGTAGACACCCATGTGTGAATTTATCTCACTTATTCACTTTTGCATTTCATATTTTGACATCTTTGGGCAATTTCATGGGCTGCTACATTTTTGCCTGAACAGGCATCCCTGAGTAGTCTCTGGAGGGAGAGGTGTCTTTGGGCAGTGACTTTACCTCAGACTCTGAGGTAGAGAAAAATAATGTATTCCACTTACTTGACAGAAAAATATATTTTTCATCATAATCAGCAGTTTAAGGGGTCTATTCATCATCACTTAGGGGTTGATTCAAACGCGGATGCTAAGCCAATTACAATACATTTACAATTATTGAAGACACCTGACCAATTTGGAGCAGCTTTACCTGGGTTCCCACTAAGGTAAAAGGGTAAGTAATAGTAACAAATGTGCGAAGACAGATTGTGAATTTTGTATTCCTCCCAGAGACCACCTTTCCAAGAACCATAACATTTAGGAATATCTTGGTGGTTTAAAATAAAAATAACTCAGTATCTTAGGCTGGGTACATATTACAACAATGCAATGATTGTCCCGATTTTCCTTCATTCCCAGAACAAACGATATAGGGGCTGATCAAGCATTGCACGTACAGTATGTGTAATGCTGATTGCAGATTCCTGATTATCGGGAATCTGCAGGTGCACAGAACCCGTTCTGCAAATGTGCAGAATGGGTCCTGCGTAATCGCACGCAGCCCCTTCTATGCCTCTGCCTGATTGACAGGCAGAAACATTTAAGGTGCGGTGCGAAGGAGGGGACTGGGAGTGCTGGGATCGCAAATGCAGCAGCGGGAGTCTTACACCTCCTGTTGCATTTGCATATTAGCAAGGCCGGAATTGCAAAGCTGCCTGCACGCAGCTTTGCAATTCCATCCTAAGCTGAATAAGCCCCATAGTGCGTGTACACTGTGCAATCCTTCAAATGACCGAACGCTATATCTTGCAACAATTGGTCGTTTCTTCGTTAACGATATATTGTTTGCTTTTTAAACACCAGATGACCATCTTAATGATTTCTGCAAAATTTAGATAATGGGCAGTACTTTCTATAAGGGTATAAAAACAAAACGCCATTTAACAATAGATCGTCTGATCGCTGGGTCATCTGGTTGGACGTACACAAAACACGATTTGCACAAAATCGCTAAAGATATCTTCTCATCTGCTGTGCATGTATAGCAGATAAGAAGATGCGAGGAACGACACTTGGGAGCGCGCAATAGTGCGTACACATTAGACGATGTTGACAATTTGACGTTCCAATTCAGCTCAAAACGACAAATCGTCCAATTGATCGTCTAGTGTGTACCCAGCGTTACTCTATCATATAAAATTATCCCAGGTACAGACCTTGGTTTATAATTAAAAAGTAAACATAGGGTTTGTTCTCACTTTATTGTTCTATATGCTCAACAAAACATACAGACATGGTTTACAACTCATTTGAGGGCACTGGTGTAAATCGATGTACCGGAATAACATTTATCAGATCAGATTCTATTACTTTTATAGCAGTCTTTAGAAGATCTTTATATTCCTATTCCCTCTGCTTAGACCCAATAGGATGGTGTTATCTGTGAGGATATTATGGTGAACAACTAGGCATTGCTTAATTTTAACTATTGATTTAAAGGAAAATAAAAAAAAAAAAAACATTTTGTACATGGAGTATTCTGACATTGTCAGCAAGGTAAAATATTCAAAATATTGAAAATGTATAATTTTTACAGTAAATGTCCCTTTAAGTTGTGTTCATAGTACCCAATGGTATGTATTACATGTGTCTCACTAGCCTTCTTGTTGCTAGTATAATGCCTGTACATTGTAATGGTGCATACACACGATCAGATTTTTCCTTCAGATATGAACGATAATGATTTAAAAATCGTTCAGTCGTTCATATCTGAAGGAAAATCGTTCATATCTGACATGCCTGAACGATGGACGATCAACGATGCGCGTTCCCGTTTGTCAGATAACGATATCTGACATCTGATGGGTTTGCAGTCAGACTTGGACGATTCCATTCATTTTAATGCAGTCAAAAATCGTTCAATCGTTCAAAACTTTGGTAAAATCGTTCAAATCTTTCAAATCGTTTAATCGTTCAATCGTTCATCTGACAAATCTGACAAATCTGACCGTGTGTACGCTCCATAAGAAACCAGAAACCATTGTCTCTAGTGTTAGAGAAGCCTACAGGCAGCTTCTAAACACTAGTAACCAATAACTATTTATTACCATTAAATAAGAGAAAAGCGATTCTGGTAGAAACGTGGCCCAACCCACTCAATTCGTGATTTGCTTCCCTTTCTGATAACTAATATGCTTGATTTGCTTATAACCACATTTATTCAACTTAAGATCACTACCACTTTTATAATAGCCCTACCCATTTACTGTTTAATGAGAACCTACGGGAGCTTTGACCAGTCATGCCACTAATCAAAGGCATAGCCAGAACAATGTGGGCCCCAAAGCAACATTTTGAAGGGGCCCTTTCCCCTTCTATAGATACATCTCTCTCCACAGCAGTTGTTAATTGTATGTGCCATAATGCCCTAGTTAAAGTTATGCCTCATAGTACTGCCCTAGTTTACATTATACCACACAGCGCCCCAGTTCATATTATGTCACGTTGTTGTGCCTCAAGTTAACAATATGCCACATTGTACTGCTGCCAGTACACATGCCACACAGTGCCCTTAATTCACATTATGCCACACAGTGCTTAGCGGGCAATTACAGGAACTTGGCTGCAGTTTAGTCAGGCCCCAGAGGTGGGCCCCCTAAGCCTCTGAGACCCATAGCAATGGCACTACCTGCACCCACTATAGCTATGACCATGCCAGTGATGCTTTGTCCTGGGTTGGGTTGGGGATGGCTATAATAAAAGGCTGGCTACTTATGCTGCAATAATGGGCAATAATTATAATGTTCCTTGTGAAGTTGATAGGAACTGTATTGGGATGTTATCGAATGTGGTCAGCTAGTTACTGCTGTTTGTGTGTGCAGTCATCTTCTCACCACAGTAACAGACTCAAATGCTATATGCCAGGTTTTGTCCAATTTGCCCACACACATGAGTGGTGATACTGCTGCTGAGCCTGCTAGCTAAAGCAAGGGGTAAGAATAAAGCTGAGTACATACGGTACGATCTGCACAACCAACGATATTGCTGAATGATTTCCCTTGAACTTTTCTGTAGTGCAGGACAAACGATATTGGGTGTACACCCTGACAGATATCTATGATAGATATCTTTCAGTGAAGTCATCCTGCCACTTATCTGAACAGGCGAATCGTGATGAAATCGTCCAAGTTGGCCTGCGTGTATGGACGACCATAGATATCGTTATCGTCCATGCGGGAACGCGCATCGTTGGTCGTTCGCTGCATAAAAATGAACGATATGAATGATTTATCATTGAACGATATCATTATCGTTCATAGATATCATACCGTGTGTACGCGCCTTTAGTGTCAGAGCATATGGAGTGTTCAGAATTAATGTGAACCAATTCCAAACCTCTGTTGTGACCAAAAAAGAAATATGAGTTAAAACCGCTTATTAATGGTGCCAATTGATGGAAGAACCGCAGTAGACATCTTGTTTTATGATTTTATCACCCAAAAAAGGGCCTAATTCAGAGATGTACGTAAATTTTATATTTACGTATATCTCTGATGTTTGTAGATCTGTGCATGCACAAGATCCACACTGCGCATCGGTCGCAGTGCCCCTAAGCCACAGCATGACTGTCATACTGCTGGCATTTGGGGACAGCGATGGGGAGCATTCCAAAATACATGGGCATGTTGGCCCCATTATCTGGGCATACCGAAGCCAGTGGCTAAGTCCTTGGATGCAGCTTCACTGGCCCTGGCATCTTGAGTAGCCTGAAGGTTATATATATGTCTGATTTTCATGCAGTTGATCCAATGCGGTGTCTTTGGATGCAGCAGCGGATCAGAGAATCAGGCAGTGGGAATCTTTTTATTTAAGATGCCTCCTGCTGCTTTTGCATATTTTAGCACAGCCGCTGCATGCAAAGTTGCAGCGGCTGTGCTTATAGCATCCGCCTCTCAATCAAGCCCAAAGTTTACACTGATAATGATCATTCACAACTTTTAGTCACATGAAACTTCAGTTTTGCTATAGTATAATAAAGACGTTGTCAAACCCATTGTAGCTAAAATCGGGTGCTTTGGGAGCACAAGAGACACTTTCAGATAAACACACCAATGGATTGACACTACACGAGTTGACCTCATGCGGCTGAAAATACACAGCATCCTCAGAGTGGACTGATGGGTCTTCATTAAAGTAGTTGTAAGGTCGGAGGTAGAAGCCCACTCCATTTCCAGCGGTCACTGTATTCGGTATGTCCTCTGCGTGAGGGATGTGCAGGAATCCAGCTGTGATCCAAGCTACCAAGTCCTGGAAATGAAAAATGATTTATTGTGTTTTTGAAGTTAACAACCAAGCATTAAATCTAAAGTCACAAAATGTTGCTGTGTCAAAGGGCTCTAAAATTACATTGCAGTATTAATAATACAGGAAGAAGACAGCCAGAATACAAATCTAAATCCAGGTATCTGTAATTTTTTAACCATTGATCTCAATGTTGATTATATGATTTACAACTGTTTCCCATTTAGGTCAGTTTTCATTGTCTTCATCTATCAATTTATTTCATTAATCTCAGCAGATTTTCTTTCACGTGTTTCATTTAGCCTCCAATATTAATTCTCTTTAGATTAGTCAATCAGGTATTTTGTGGGTAGCTCGAAATGTCAGCGTACCTAAGATAATACCACTTTATGCCCTGCCCTGTGTTTCCTCACTTCAAAGCTACAAATGATGAAAGACTTTCTATAACCATGTGCCCCAAACAATTAAAGATAGGTGATAAATGTCACTCTAGATGATCAGATTATAATGCCTCTGTGAAATAAACCTTTTCACAACATATGCATCATATGACAAATAAATCTAAGCAACTAAAGGGGGATAACATACTGTTGCAGAATATGATTTACTGTTCAAACATTAAGGCCCTATTCAATTAGCGGCGAAAAGCCGTAATCTGCGAAAATGTATTTCGGATGACGTCATTTCACCAGGCGGAAACTTTTCGCCATATTCAATAGCAAAGACTTTTCGCGTACACGGAAAGTCAATGCAATGTAATAGGCAAAAAAGTTTTGCCTATGAATACCCGTTGGAAAAAAGTGCAGAATTGCAATTTTGGAGTGCAAAGGTGCGGAAACCACTCTGCACCCTTTGGACAGCCCCCCAAAGGATAACTGCATAAAAAAACACACAAAAAAAAGAGGAGCACACCAAAAAACACTTTGAAAATGGGGGCGAAAAAGTACAAAGTGGCTGTACAAACGCAAAAACTAGCGAAATAGACTTTTGGGGGGTTTGCAAGTAGGGGTGAGGTGTTTTTTTTATTGCAGGTGTTTGCTGAAAGTGCGTTTTTTGCGCCACTTCAATCTTGACTTTAGCAATTTTTAACTATGCTTGCACCCATTTTCAAGTACCCCAAATTTGACAGGAATACTTATTGTCACCCAAAAAAACTGCTTAACGCTATTCTTCACCACTTGTACAAAACCGCTATTTTGGAGCAATTGACAGCACTCAAGTACTGCAAACAGCTTCAGTAGGGCTAATCGGGGACATTTAGATTGATCCCCAATGTTAGTGCATATTTGGGGGGTGTCAGACTGATTTCCCCAATTCTGCCAACACTTTTCGCTTGTTAGAGTTTCACCGGGACGCGTTTTTGCGTCCTTTGGAATTGAATACAGCGAATAGCGGGAGCGCGCGCAATACTTTTTTGTATGCAAAACTGGCGATGTCGGCGAAAAGTCTGGCATGCGAAAAAGTATCGCAGGTGCGAAAAGAATTGAGTACAGCCCTAAGTAGGGAATATTGTTGGATAAACTGTTCAGAACTTGATACTTCATAACATATAATGGAGGATTCCCAGTCCGCAGTGCTAACTACCGTGCCACTGTAGTGGCAAAGTAGCAGAAATAACTGATGACACAATTCATTGCTAGAATTGAATCAGTTATTATTATTATTATTATTATTATTATTATTGCTAAATCAGTTCAGTAGGATTTTTTGCAATGGACAAACTATGGGCCTGATTCAGACCCACTCGCGAGCGGCTGTCCGCTCGCAAGTGGGTCGATGTTATGGACTGAGCATGCGCACGACGGAGGGAGCTCCGTCGTGCGCATGCGCCAGACGCGACGAGCGAAGGAAAGTCCTTCGCTCGTTGTGTCCGATCAAAGGGGGCGTGCTGTCAATGTTGATTGACAGCACGCCCCCTTTGGTGGGCGTGCCGCGGGCGTGCCTCCCTGACGGGGGCGTTCCCACGGGAACGCCTCCCGTCAGAAGCCGGCCCACTGACATCACTAGTGATGTCAGTGGGAGTGATTTTGGCTCTGATAGAGCCAAAATCACTCCGGAGCTTGCGGTTGAAAACCTCAACCGCAGGCTCCGGCTCGCAAATTCGATGGTCGCGATGGTCTTGACCATCGCGACCATCACAATGCACGCTCGTATAGCCTGTGGGTGGTGACCCACAGCTAAACGAGCGTCCAGGAGGACGCTCCATAAAAATGGAGCCCGGCCCTCATTCAGAGCGTGCGCTCTGCTCAGAGCGTACGGCTCTGAATGAGGGCCTATGTTTGGTCTACTAGAGTGAATGAGGAGCATTAAGACCGATGTGATGCCTGGCATCCGGTTTCCAAATATTCACCTCATCTTTAATATTTTCATCATCAATAAATTTAGAGAATTGGACAGTTGGTGACCATGGATCATTTTGGTTGAAGGTGCTGCTGCTCCGTTGCTCTTCTTCTTTACGTTTAGTTACAGCCAACTTGTACCTAGAAGACACATATTAATACAATGTAGTGATTTCAAACTCAGTAGATTACAGTATAAAGCTGTTATCAATGGAGAACTCTAGAATATGGCCATTGTAGGAGAATCTCACATCAATACAATCGCAACCTGTCACTAAAGACACAATAATTATTACGCAGATACTGTGAGTTAATATGCAGATGCCACAGCCGCCAGGATTGGTAGTGAGACGCTCAGCGGCGGCCATGCAAATCCAAGTGACTGCATAAAAAGTCAAAGCTTCTGTGTACAAAGATGCAGCATTGGTCACAGATCAGACGATCATTGGCCTTCTGGGTAACCCTACAGCTATTCAGAATGGGCAACTGAACCAAGACGCCGGCACTAGTGAAACTGCATAAAAAGACGAATTTGCTGGATCCAACACACCTATAAAATGGTTGTGACATGCCTGCAATTTTCTAGCCACCCACCAATGGACCCTAACTGTCAATCATTCTGCATCAACATCCTCTCTGAAAGCGGCATCGCAGAGGCATCGGGAAGCATGTATATTGCTACTTGCACTGTAATAAAAACTATTGGCCAACTGCATAAATATCAGCATAGTGTACAACTCTGAATCACTTAGTTCATAGTGTATATGCATAACATGGCTTTTCCTGTAAGTTAAAATGAAATTACTGAGCACATACTATTAGAAAAGGAATTATCAACAGGACCAAACCCCAGTGCACACTGCAAATCGTATGGCAGTATGTAAATGGCAGAATAAGAGTACTAGCATTAATATAGAGCATCATTTCTCCCTGTTGTGAATAAAAATGCGGGGTATTATGCCGGCTATAGTCTGGCCCCGCTCACCAAAGCTGAGAGCAGCAGCTCCTCTCCAGCTGCTCCCGGAAAGGATTCCAGAGAAGTCGGTAAGTTTAATTAAAATGCTATACTGGCTGATGCACAACCCGACACCCACAGGGTGAGACACATACAACAGGAAAGTTGGACAGAAAGGTTTTTTTTTTTGTTTTTTTAACAGTTATCTATATAGGGCACATATTATGTAGCACTTTATAGGGAATATTAATTAATTAATGCACATCAGTCTCGGCCCCAGTAGAGCATACTATCTACAATATTTACTACATTAGTATTTCTGTTCCAGGTCCCCTTGTATGTATTTTGTACTGCGTCTCACTGTGGCTGAGGGAATAGGCACACTGGGCCTGATTCATTATGGATCGCAACTGCAATACCGTACGCAGATCGTCCGATGGTGCGTACTGCGCATGCACTGCAGTGCGCGTGTGTGAGTTGGCTTTGCGATCGCACTACAATCATCTACGCAGTTACAAAGCCATCGCAGATCAGATGACTGGACGTCAGCACTTGGGGGTGGTGACAGGGGAGTGGTAGGAGAAACGCAGGTGTGTCTGTCTGAACGCCGTTACAGGGGCATGCATTAATTAGCCACTGCGACGGAGTAAGGTCAGACCTGTTGTAATTGTGCGTGAGGGGCCGATGTTACTCGATGTTCCTGATGTATATGTAGGATTTCAAGGCATTATGGATGTGTGAAAGCGGTAGTGGGCGTCTCTATGCTGGCTTTGCGATTGCAGTCATTAGCATATTTTCGCAGCAGACTTGCGTGCATAATCGCAACTGCGATCACAATAGCGATCTGTAGTGAATGAGGCCCACAGTCTGCTCAGGGCCTGATTCAGAGATGGACAGAATGCAGAAAAGGCTGTGCAATTCAGTCCATCTCAAATGCAAGTGCAGCAGAAGGTGTCTGTAGGAAACAGACATCTCCTTGCTGCATCTGCCATCCCAGAGCTGCCAACATTGGTTGTCCCTTTGGCCAGGCTGCCGTAGCTGAAGCTTAACTTGCCTGATTGGGTCATACTTGCCTACCCTCCCGATTTGGTCGGGAGCCTCCCGAAAATCGGGTGCCGCTCCCGACCTCCCGGGAAAGCAGGCAAGTCTCACGGCAGCTGCAGACCCCTCCTGCCCCCCACCGCAATGACAGGAAAATCCCCGGCAGCGGGGGGCCTGTGACGTCACGTCGAATCGTGTCATTTTGGCCCCGCCCCCTGCTCCACGCTGCCTGTAATATCGGCAGCGTGTAGCGGGGGCTGGGCCAAAATGACGCGATCGTGTGGCTCTGCCCCCCGCTCCACCCGCAAACTGTTGTAGTCTGGCCGGCCCCGCCCCCGTTTGTTGGCCACGCCCCCCCCAGTCAAGCCGATCTGGCTGCTCCCTCCCGGAAGGGGCAGCCAGATAGTCGGCAAGCATGGATTGGGTCCTGATGGCTTGTGAGGCCAGGAAGTCTGCGTCCATGGACGCAGACCTGGCCTATGCACTCCCAGAAAACGGGCAACATGCTCCTGTTTCCGGGAACGCAGACCGTCCCCGCCCCCACACCGCCCCCCAAATGCTTATGCCTGTCAATCAGGGAGAGGCTTGGGGGAACTCCATGCAATATCGCAGGATCCGTTCTGCACATGCGCAGAATGAGCCCTGCGCAAGCGCAGACCACTTACCATCGGAGACGTGCGCTAACCATTGGGTTAGCGTACATATCTAAATCAGGCCTAGTCCCCACATCCAGAGTTAATCACAATGATCATGATGCAATCTGATTTACCTAAAAAACACTCTCACCACAACCCAGGTAATATGCAAGGGATATATGAAATATTGCAGGGCTGGATTACGGGCCACATGGTCCTGCGGCTGAAAATGTTCAAGGGCCTAGACTGAGAAGGGGAGAAGCTGTAACCAGTGCTGTGTAAGTGTGACCAGAGTGAAGTACGTGTGTACACCCCATACACTATCAGCCCCACTGTCTACCCAAGTACATAAAAATAGAAATAAATGAATAATTTTGTGAGGAATTAGAAAACAATTTTAACACTTATAATTTATTGCTGACTTTGTAACCAGCTAGGCAGCTGTTCATCATCATGCAGATGAGGGGCCTATATTTATGTGGAAGCCTGGAGCTGTAGCTCCATCTGTCACACTGTTATGGTGGGTACACACTGGGCGATTAAAGTGGACGACTGAACGATATCGTTATCGTTCAGTCGTCCACTTTATCATCCATTTTTAACCCCAAAACGATGAACGATAATGACGATGCGCGTTCCCGCGGGTCGTTTGTCATCATCGTTCATCGGGTTAACATGCAGCCCAACCTGATGACCTCGTCAGGTTGCTGCATGTTGGGGAATGGGGGAGAGAGCCCGGCGCTGAACGATATCGTTAATGATATCGTTCAGCGGCTGTGCTCAATGTCATGAACGACATTGGGAACAGCCTGCCGGGGACACACTACACGATATCGCTCAGAGAGCATATCGTGTAGTGTGTACGCACCATTAATCTGGCCCTGACCAGTTTGTAGAGATCTGTCAGTTATCAACTATATATGCTGATGCATCACAGTGTAAGGTCACAGTTGCCGACTTTCTGGGTGCCCCTTCTGGGAGGGGGCAGCCAAATCAACATTGTAGGTAGGCGTTGTCGACAATGAGGGCGGTGCAGGGGGCATGACCACGCGTCAGTTTAACCCCGTCCCCGGTAAACAATGCCGATATTATCAGCATTGTGAAGGGGGAGGGGACAAAATAACGCGATTCATCGTGAATGGCGTCACAACCCCCCACCTCCCCACGCTGCGAGGATTCCCCTTTAAACACGGGGGGAGGGGGCGGTATCTGCCAGGAGGCTTGCCTGCCTTTCCGGGGGCGGCACCTAATTTTCGAGAAGCTCCCGGACGAATCCGGAGGGTAGGCAAGTATGTGTAAGGTATGCTTGCTTTAACCTAAATGTTATATATATGGAAATAATGATTGTCAGCATTTTGTACAGAAGTATCAGTTATCAACTCCATCTGCTGATATGACAGGTCACAGTGTAAAATATGCTTATTTTAACCTAAATGTTATATATGAAAATAAAGATAGATAGATAGATAGATAGATATGGCAAACTGCACTCGGGATGTGATTCTTCACCTCAGTATGCTGACCGTGTGACTTGTTACATCATAAACAGCCTTTGTGATGTCACTCAGCTTTGGTAGAACTGTCACCATTTTGTAGAGAACTCTCAGTTATCAACTACATCTGATGATATGACAGGTCACAATGTAAGGTATGCTATTGCTTATATTTTAACCTAAATGTTATATATGAAAATAATGATAGATAGATAGATAGATTTACTAAGCCTTGGATGGAGATAAAGTGTATGGAGATAGTGTACAGAGATAAAGTACCAGCCAATCAGCTCCTAACTGCCGTGTCACAGACTGTGTTTGAAAAATGACAGTTAGGAGCTGATTGGCTGGTACCTTATCTTCATTTACTTTATATCCTTCCAAGACTTAGTAAATAGGCCCCTGTGTGACTTTTATGATGTCCCTTTATGATGTTGCATAGCTTTGGTAGAAATGTCACCGTTTTGTAGAGAACGATCAGTTATCAACTGTATCTGCTGACATGACATCTCACAATGTAAGGTATGCTTATTTTAACCTAAATGTAATATATGAAAATCTGCTGTCTCCCTAAATACATAACAATAGAAAAATTGCATAATAATTTTGTGAGAAAACTAGAAAAACAAGTTTAATACTTAGAATTTATGGCTGACTGTGTGTCCAGATAGGCAGCTGGTCATCATCCTGCTGATCATGGGCCTATTTTTATGTAGAGGCCTAGAGCTATACAGTAGCTCCATCAGCCCCATTGTTAATCTTGCTCTGACTACTACATGGATGAAAAGGAGTACTAGGTTTTGCAGAGGTGGGATTGGATAGAAATGTGTTAATGGAGAGGGATATGGACGATGTATACTACTACAGAGATTAGTAAAATGTGTTGCTGGGAGGCAGTTTAGAGGGGAGGAGGGTTGGATAGAAATGTGTTACTTAAATGCTAAATGTGGGATGGGGACTGTGTTACAAGTGAGTAATGGGGAAAGTAATGACCCACTCTTGTGACAAGTACTTGAACTGCACAGAGTAATTGAGTGAACTATGCTGGGTGGTTTAGTTGGAAATGTTATGTATGATCGCCGGAAATGAGGCCGGCGGTTGAAATCCCAACGCCGGCAGCCCGATGAGTGAAAGCGGAGGTAAGTAGCCTATCCCTACCCCTTTCCCCCCGTAACCCTCCCTTACAGGTGCCTAACCCTAACCTCCCCCCCTAGTGCCTAACCCTAACCTCCCCCATGGGTGCCTAAACCTAACCCCCCCTCCCCGCACCCTAAACCTAACCCTCCCGGCGGGGTGCCTAACCCTAACCTCTCCCCGGGGGTGCCTAACCCTAACCCCCCTTTCCACTAGCCTAACCCTCCAGGGGGGTGCCTAACCATAAGTCCCCCCGGGAGTCCCTAAACCTGATAGGCGGGATTTCAACGCCTATCATTAGTCCCATGCTGGGATTTGACAGCCGGGAAGCGGGCAGTCAGCATTTCGACCGCTGGCTTCCTGACTACATACTGGTTCAGTTATATTCAGTTATATATTGCATGTACATCTGTCCTTTAATTAACAGAGATTGGACCATTCATTAATAGGAGCCATACTTAGATTTGCGAAAATCATGCAGAAACCATTGTTTATGTGGCGAGATTATCGGGGCTAAGCCCATTGATAAATATGTTTCATAGATCCAGGGGCGTAGGGAGGGCGATTCCACTGGAGTGCAAGCTCGGGGCGCCAAAGTTGCCAGAGGGTGCCATGCGCTGAAGTCAGACTCCGACGGACACGCTGGCAGCCTTGTTCGTGCATGTGACATCACGACATCCCACGCACTAGCGTATGTCACACACAGGGAGAGAGGAACTGGGATGCAAAAAAAGAGGTGCATGCTGGCTGCATAATATAGTATAATTGGTGTGCACAGAACTATATATATATGTATATATATATATATATATAGCGGTGCTGTGCACAACACTTATACTATGAGGAGCAGGAAGAGGAGCATGCAGGCTGAAGAGAAGAAGGTAAGTCAGGGGGCAGGGGAAGGGGTTGGCTGGAGTGACAGGGCTGAAGAGAAAGGGGGCTAGTGTAACGGGGCTTGTCACAATCGTGGGATTTAAAGACTGTTCCTGGACTGTGCCTTGGACCTGTATGACTTGGCGCAGATGCTCGCAGGAGGAGACTTGGTTTAATAAAGTTCCTCCGCATGAGAGGGAGCAGTGAGCTAATAGGGAATTTGAGTACTGTTAGAAGTGGTGTGGTAGCTTGGAAGCCACTTGGAAAGACTGGATAGCCTTGTGTGGACGTTAGGAGCTGAGAAGCTACGTGGAGCGGCTGGGTAGACGTTGATAGCTGGGTGACTACGTGGAGCGGCTGGATAGCCGTGGGTAGACGTTGGTAGCTGGGTGGCTACGTGGAGCGGCTGGATAGCCGTGGGTAGACGTTGGAAGCTGGGTGGCTACGTGGAGCGGCTGGATAGCCGTGGGTAGACGTTGGTAGCTGGGTGGCTACGTGGAGCGGCTGGATAGCCGTGGGTAGACGTTGGTAGCTGGGTGGCTACGTGGAGCGGCTGGATAGCCGTGGGTAGACGTCGGTAGCTGGGTGGCTACGTGGAGCGGCTGGATAGCCGTGGGGAGACGTCGGTAGCTGGGAAGCTACGTGGAGCGACTGGAGCACAGTGGGAAAGCTCACTAGGAAACTAGTTGCACTGGCAACTTGTGTCAGCATTGGGGAACCTTATATAGTGGACGCTGGGAGCTGACAGGCTGAGAGAGAAGGAGAAGACTCCTCATTGGTGGTAGTGGAGTCACATGGGCAATCCAAGATTGCCACGCCCATGGACCGGAGGACAGCGCTTCTCAGAAGGAGTCAGCGGGGACCAGCGACCAGCAGGAGCCAGCATGGGAGCAGCAGAGCAGCGGGACCTTCCAGAGGACAGCGGAGACCGGCCAGAGAGAGAGAGAAGCAGCGCGGGAGCCGGAAAGACCTGTATCACTTGGCGCAGACGCTCGCAGGAGACTTGGTTTAATAAAGTTCCTCTGCATGAGAGGGAGCAGTGAACTAATAGGGAATTTGAGTACTGTTAGAAGTGGTGTGGTAGCTTGGAAGCCACTTGGACAGACTGGATAGCCTTGTGTGGACGTCAGGAGCTGAGAAGCTATGTGGAGTGGCTGGATAGCCGTGGGTAGACGTTGGTAGCTGGGTGACTACGTGGAGTGGCTGGATAGCCGTGGGTAGATGTTGGTAGCTGGGTGGCTACGTGGAGTGGCTGGATAGCCGTGGGTAGACGTTGGTAGCTGGGTGGCTACGTGGAGCGGCTGGATAGCCGTGGGTAGACGTTGGTAGCTGGGTGGCTACGTGGAGGGGCTGGATAGCCATGGGTAGACGTTGGTAGCTGGGTGACTACGTGGAGCGGCTGGATAGCCGTGGGTAGACGTTGGTAGCTGGGTGGCTACGTGGAGCGGCTGGATAGCCGTGGGTAGACGTTGGTAGCTGGGTGGCTACGTGGAGGGGCTGGATAGCCATGGGTAGACGTTGGTAGCTGGGTGACTACGTGGAGCCGCTGGATAGCCGTGGGTAGACGTTGGTAGCTGGGAAGCTACGTGGAGCGACTGGAGCACAGTGGGAAAGCTCACTAGGAAACTAGTTGCACTGGCAACTTGTGTCAGCATTGGGGAACCTTATATAGTGGACGCTGGGAGCTGACAGGCTGAGAGAGAAGGAGAAGACTCCTCATTGGTGGTAGTGGAGTCACATGGGCAATTCAAGATGGCCGCGCCCATGGACTGGAGGACAGCGCTTCTCTGAAAGAGTCAGCGGGGACCAGCGACCAGCAGGAGCCATCGTGGGAGCAGCAGAGCAGCGGGACCCTCCAGAGGACAGCGGAGACCGGCCAGAGAGAGAGGGAAGCAGCGCACAGCGCGGGAGCCGGAAGACAGCGCGGGTCAGCACCCACAAAGGTAGGTGATGGGGTCTGATTCTGGGGTCTCCAGGGCGGCGTGTGACAGTACCCCCTTCTACATGAGTGGCCACCGGACACTTCCTTGGTTTATGAGGAAATTTCATATGGAATGCTTTGACCAGATGGGGCGCATGGACATTGGAGGCATTTATCCAGATTCGTTCTTCCGGACCATAATTTTTCCAGTCGATGAGGTATTGAAGACGATTGTATCGACAACGGGAATCTAAGATTCTGTCAACTTCGAACTCCTCTCCTTGTTGTGTTTGAACACTAGAAGCTTTGGGAAGGACCTTCTGAAATCAGTTTAAGACCAGTGGTTTTAGAAGAGAAATATGGAAAGAACTTGGAATGCGAAGAAATGGAAGAAGTTTTAGCTTGTAGGCCACAGGATTCAAGACTTTGACGATTGGGAATGGACCAATGTACAGCGGGGCAAATTTCATTGAGGGAACTCGGAGTCTTAGGTTTCGGGTAGAGAGCCAGACCATATCCCCAGGTTGGAAATTGGGAACCGCTCATCTTTGGCGGTCACCAAATCTCTTGTACCGGGCTGAGGTTTTAGTCAGAGAGGAACGAACCTTTTCCCAGATGTTGGAGAACCGTTGAAGAGACATCTTGGCCGCGGGCACATCTAATGTTGGACGAAGAGGGAAATCTGGCACTCGAGGATGATGACCAAAAACTGTAAAAAAAGGAGTTGAGTTGGTGGACGTGTGATAATGATTATTGTGAGCAAATTCAGCCCAAGGAAGAAGTTCAATCCAGTCATCTTTGGAGGAGGAGACAAAAGTGCGCAGGAACTGTTCCAGGTCTTGATTGACACTTTCGGTCTGACCATTGGTCTGGGGGTGATAAGCGGTAGAATATTTTAGTTTTATTTGAAGGGCTGAGCAGAGTGACCTCCAGAACTTCGCTACGAACTGTACTCCCCTGTCTGAGATGATCTCTTGAGGAAGGCCGTGGAGCTTGAAGATCTCTTTTATAAAACTCTGGGCGAGTAGAGGTGCAGACGGGAGCCCAGTAAGAGGTACAAAATGAGACATTTTAGAAAAGCGATCCACGATAACCCAAATGGTGTTGTGGCCCCGAGATGGAGGAAGCTCAGAGATGAAATCCATAAAGAGGTGAGTCCATGGCTTAGATGGAATTGCTAGAGGCTGGAGTTGACTGTGTGGAACCCGCCGAGGTATTTTGTGTTCAGCACATTTGATGCATGACGGATACATAAGACCTGACGTCCTTTTTCATCGAAGGCCACCAATAGGACCGCTGGATGAATTCAAGGGTTTTATCCATACCCAAGTGTCCAGAGAACCGGGAAGCATGGGCCCAATGCAGCAACTTCTTGCGGAGTTCTGAAGCGACGAAAGTCTTCCCAACCGGGGGTATAGAAGATAATTTGGTGGAGGCGAAGAAAGCTGGATTCAGGATTGGTTGGGGCTGTTCCATGGGTAGATCAGGGTCGCTTGTCATGGAACGGGAGAGTGCGTCGGCTTTGAGGTTTTGTGAGCCAGGGCGATAGGAGAGTTTGAAGTTAAACCTGGAGAAAAACATTGCCCACCGGGCTTGACGAGGGTTCAAGCAATTTGCGGATTTAAGATAAAGCAGGTTCTTGTGGTCTGTGAAAATGGTAATGGGGTAATGGGCTCCTTCTAGAAGATATCGCCACTCTTCGAGGGCTAGTTTCATGGCGAGTAACTCTTGATCTTCGATGGTGTAGTTTTTTTCTGCAGGCAAAAACTTCCGGGAAAAGAAACCACAGGGATGAAGTTTTTCATCTTCAATCTGCTGGGAATGCACAGCACCGACACCTTCGGAGGACGCGTCCACCTCCAGGATAAATGGCCGGGTGGAATCCGGTTGCTTTAAGATGGGAGCGGAGATGAAGGCTTGCTTAAGGAGTTGAAATGCCGAGGTAGCTTCAACGGGCCACTTAGTTGGATCTGCTCCCTTACGGGTGAGAGCTGCAATAGGAGCTATCAGTGTTGAAAAACCTTTCACAAACTTGCGATAATAGTTGGCAAATCCTAGGAACCTTTGTATGGATTTTAAGGAAGAAGGAAGAGACCAATCAAGAATGGCTTGTAGTTTTGAAAAATCCATTTGAAGGCCTGTTCCGGAGATGATGTACCCCAGGAATGGTACACTTGAGACTTCAAACAGACACTTCTCTAATTTGCAAAAAAGTTGATTGGACTGCAACCTCAGAAGGACTTCCTTCACCTGGTCTCGATGAGTTTGGAAGTCTTGAGAAAAAATCAAAATGTCGTCCAAGTACACGACCACACTCTTGTACAAAAGATCCCGGAAGATTTCGTTGACGAAAAACTGGAAGACGGCTGGAGCATTACAGAGGCCGAAGGGCATAACGAGATATTCGTAGTGCCCATCCCTGGCGTTGAAGGCCGTTTTCCATTCATCGCCTGGACGGATACGAATTAAATTATAGGCCCCTCTTAGGTCGAGTTTGGTAAAAACTGTGGCTCCCTTGACTCTATCGAACAACTCTGTTATGAGAGGAAGAGGGTAGCGATTCTTAATAGTTATTTCATTAAGGCCCCGGTAGTCAATACACTGGCGCAGCCCACCGTCTTTCTTTTTTACGAAGAAAAATCCAGCCCCGGCTGGAGACGTGGAGGGTCGAATGAAGCCTTTACTTAAGTTTTCTTTAATGTACTCCGACATAGCTTGAGTCTCAGGGAGAGATAGAGGGTAGGTTCGGCCACTAGGAGGATTCTTCCTGGGAATCAGATCTATGGGACAGTCCCAATCACGATGGGGAGGTAATAGGTCTGCACTTTGTTTGCTGAAGACATCCAAAAACCCACCATAAGCTTTGGGCAGGTCAGTAGAATCCTGTATGACAGAAGATCGGACAGGTACTACCCGCTGAAGGCAGCCTTTGAAGCAATTGGAACCCCAAGAGGTTATTTGCATGGTGGTCCAATCAATTTGTGGTGAATGTCTCTGTAGCCAGGTTAGTCCAAGGACTAAAGAGTGAGAGGCTTTGAGAATCACTAAGAAGGACAGTTGTTCGGTATGGAGCACCCCAATGGTAAGTCTAAGTGGTGCTGTACGATGGGTGATGGTTCCACTAGTAATGCGACTACCATCGATGGTGGTTAAAGTGATGACCCGAGGCAACGCTTCTATGGGGATTTGATGTTTCTGGGCAAAGTCTGTAGTGACAAAGTTCTCTGCTGCTCCAGAATCCAGAAGCGCTAATACAGCTTTGGAACCTCGGGGAAGCTTTAAGTGAGCCTGGATGGTGGAATCAGACTTCCTATATGATTCAATGGCAACTCCTAACTTAACCTCTCTGTCATAAGTTAGGAGGAGGCGTTTCCCGGACGAATTGGATGGATGGGACAGGATCTAACTAAGTGTTGAGGAGATCCGCAGTACATACAGAGGTTCTGTCTCTGCCTTTTCTGTCGTTCCTCAGCCGACAGACGAGAGCGGTTGACCTGCATGGGTTCTTTGCCCATAGGAGGAGAGGGTAAACGGGAAGCTGGACGTGGCCTTCCGCGGTCAAGTTTGACTCTTTCCAAGGCACGCTCCCTGTGACGAAGATCCACCTTGTTGCAAAGGGAAATTAAATCATCCAAATTGGTTGGAAGGTCACGGGAAGCTAGGTCGTCTTTGAGTCTTTCTGAAAGACCACTCCAGAAGGCAGCGATGCGAGCGTCCTCATTCCAATTGAGTTCTGAGGCCAGAGTTTGGAACTGGACTACATATTGACCAACGGTCCTGCTACCCTGATGGAGGCGTAGAATATCAGCTGATGCGGAAGTGGTTCTTCCAGGTTCGTCAAAGATCTTGCGAAACGTGGAAATAAATTCAGGGTAGTTGGAGAGCAAAGGATCCGATTTCTCCCAAAGGGGCGAGACCCAGTCGAGTGCTTGGCCAGAGAGCAGAGAGATGATATATGCCACCCTGGTTCTGGCTGTTGGAAAATTGGCGGATTGTAGC
Organism: Taudactylus pleione; assembly: GCA_031769625.1. Classification (NCBI taxonomy): domain Eukaryota; kingdom Metazoa; phylum Chordata; class Amphibia; order Anura; family Myobatrachidae; genus Taudactylus; species Taudactylus pleione. The sequence continues at coordinate 21,750,435 of JAUIMM010000255.1, read as the reverse complement.
TCGAACTGGATTTCGCATTGGTTTAAAAAACCCCTGCATAATTTGGGGTTGCCATCGAACTTGCTCGGAGGGGAAAGCTGAAGACGAGCAGGAGGTAGAAGCGGGGGAGCAGGTGACACCACAGGAGAAGAGGCGGCTTGGGAGCCTGCGGTAGCGGGATGAGCCAATAAGGACTGAATGTTGTCCAAGCGTGACAATATATCTTGGATGAACTGGATCAACTGGGCCTGAGAGGTCTCCTGTCTTTCCAGACGAGATAGTACATCCTGCGAGGGATCTACCCCAGATCCTTGACCACTTGCCGAGTCCATCTGGCCAGTGCAAACTGTCACAATCGTGGGATTTAAAGATTGTGTTCCCGGACTGGGCCTTGGACCTGTATCACTTGGCGCAGACGCTCGCAGGAGGAGACTTGGTTTAATAAAGTTCCTCCGCATGAGAGGGAGCAGTGAACTCATAGGGAATTTGAGTACTGTTAGAAGTGGTGTGGTAGCTTGGAAGCCACTTGGAAAGACTGGATAGCCTTGTGTGGACGTTAGGAGCTGAGAAGCTACGTGGAGCGCTGGATAGCCGTGGGTAGACGTTGGTAGCTGGGTGACTACGTGGAGTGGCTGAATAGCCGTGGGTAGATGTTGGTAGCTGGGTGGCTACGTGGAGCAGCTGGATAGCCGTGGGTAGACGTTGGTAGCTGGGTGGCTACATGGAGCGGCTGGATAGCCGTGGGGAGACGTCGGTAGCTGGGAAGCTACGTGGAGTGACTGGAGCACAGTGGGAAAGCTCACTAGGAAACTAGTTGCACTGGCAACTTGTGTCAGCATTGGGGAACCTTATATAGTGGACGCTGGGAGCTGACAGGCTGAGAGAGAAGGAGAAGACTCCTCATTGGTGGTAGTGGAGTCACATGGGCAATCGAAGATGGCCGCGCCCATGGACCGGAGGACAGCACTTCTCAGAAGGAGTCAGCAGGGACCAGCGACCAGCAGGAGCCATCGTGGGAGCAGCAGAGCAGCGGGACCCTCCAGTGGACAGCGGAGACCGGCCAGAGAGAGAGGGAAGCAGCGCGGGAGCCGGGAGACAGCGCGGGTCAGCACCCACAAAGGTAGGCGATGGGGTCTGATTCTGGGGTCTCCAGGGCGGCATGTGACAGTACCCCCTTCTTCATGAGTGGCCACCGGACACTTCCTTGGTTTATGAGGAAATTTCATATGGAATGCTTTGACCAGACGGGGCGCATGGACATCGGAGGCATTATCCAGATTCGTTCTTCCGGACCATAATTTTTCCAGTCGATGAGGTATTGAAGACGATTGTATCGACAACGGGAATCTAAGGTTCTGTCAACTTCGAACTCCTCTCCTTGTTGTGTTTGAACACTAGAAGCTTTGGGAAGGACCTTCTGAAATCAGTTTAAGACCAGTGGTTTTAGAAGAGAAATATGGAAAGAAATTGGAATGCAAAGAAATGGAAGAAGTTTTAGCTTGTAGGCCACAGGATTCAAGACTTTGACGATTGGGAATGGACCAATGTACAGCGGGGCAAATTTCATTGATGGAACTCGGAGTCTTAGGTTTCGGGTAGAGAGCCAGACCATATCCCCAGGTTGGAAATTGGGAACCGCTCATCTTTGGCGGTCACCAAATCTCTTGTACCGGGCTGAGGTTTTAGTCAGAGAGGAACGAACCTTTTCCCAGATGTTGGAGAACCGTTGAAGAGACATCTTGGCCGCGGGCACATCTAATGTTGGAAGAAGAGGGAAATCTGGCACTCGAGGATGATGACCAAAAACTGTAAAAAAGGGAGTTGAGTTGGTGGACGTGTGATAATGATTATTGTGAGCAAATTCGGCCCAAGGAAGAAGTTCAATCCTGGGTGGCTACGTGGAGCGGCTGGATAGCCGTGGGGAGATTTCGGTAGCTGGGAAGCTACGTGGAGCGACTGGAGCACAGTGGGAAAGCTCACTAGGAAACTAGTTGCACTGGCAACTTGTGTCAGCATTGGGGAACCTTATATAGTGGACGCTGGGAGCTGACAGGTTGAGAGAGAAGGAGAAGACTCCTCATTGGTGGTAGTGGAGTCACATGGGCAATCCAAGATGGCCGCGCCCATGGACCGGAGGACAGCGCTTCTCAGAAGGAGTCAGCGGGGACCAGCGACCAGCAGGAGCCAGCGTGGCAGCAGCAGAGCAGCGGGACCCTCCAGAGGACAGCAGAGACCGGCCAGAGAGAGAGGGAAGCAGCGCACAGCACGGGAGCCGGAAGACAGCGCGGGTCAGCACCCGCAAAGGTAGGCGACGGGGTCTGATTCTGGGGTCTCCAGGGCGGCGTGTGACAGGGCTGGTGTGATGGTTGGGGATAGATCCCCTTCAGTAGAAGTACCCTCACGTCATCCACATGGGCATTGAACAGGAATAGTAACCTGTTGCGAGCCAAGTGGAGCGAGCCACCATGGCCAAAGTGCAGCGACGAGGGTACAAGTTTCTAAAGTAACAGCACTTTAAGGGAATGGAACCACAGTTCCGCGCTCACTCCATGTCACGTCCAGCTACATTAACTGAAGGGTACCGTATACACAACCCTGGTGTGACAGGGGGCTGAAGAGAGAGGGGGCTAGTGTGACAGAAGGCTGGTGTGACAGAGGGCTGAAGAGACAGTGGGCTGGTGTGAGAGTGTTCTGGAGTGACGGGGCTGATGTGACATGGGGCAGGAGGATGGAGTAAAGGGGTAGGAGGCCATAAAAATAGGGCAATAGGCTGGAGAGACACAGGGGGCTTGAGGCTGTTGGGGACATGGGGCAGGAGGTGACACAGGGGGCACAAGTCTGGTTGAACCTCTATTGTATGATGATGACATTGGTTACATTCCTACACAAACAGGCATCTTCTAGACCATGTGATTTCCTACATCAAGCGTGAACACCGACAGAAGACTCTGCACAG